>OZ018403.1:37195785-37419061 GCA_963969585.1 Drosophila helvetica
TCCTTGTGTCCTCGTTGTCCTGGTGCTGGTGCCGCCTATTTCTGCCTTTGCCTCTGACTCTGCCTCGGATGGTGGCAGTTGCACAGTTGCACAGTTTCCGATTTCCGTTTCCGCTTTGCGGTGCTCGCCTTGGAGCTGGCGCTGGAGCTGGTGCTGCCACAGTGCTGGAGCTGGCTTTTTATTTGCCGCACACTCGCTCGCCTCGGTGCTTGCATAAGTGGGCAGAAATCAGCTCCTCCACTTGGCCAACAGCGTGGCCTGCTGCTGCTGCTGCTGCTACTGCTGCCCATGTATTTGGTTTTTTGGCAAACGCATTTTTTCATTACTTTCGACTGGCCCACGGCCAAGCTGTGGCCCCGGCAGGCAATGGCCAAATAGTTGATGGTAGATGGCAAATGCATTTGCTTGTATGTTAACGTGCATCATTCGAGCCTCTGGCGAGCTGACTCTGCCTCTCTGCCCCTGCCACACCATCAGCCTCATCCTTTGCCGGAGGTTCAGGGCAGGACAGCAGCCAACCGAGCGAGTTCCGCTCGCATTCTCAGCCACGCCCTCGGGCAATGTACACAGCAAAAGAAGCAGCAGCAGGGGCAGAAGCAGCACCAGAATGAAATATTTTTATGCAATTGAAACGAATTGCGAAAAAATGATTTATGCCACAGCATTAAAGCCCAAATTGGTACACTCAAAAGGAAGCAGTTCTGATATATGGTCATACGATATGCTTCATAAGGCAACAGGGATGATAACATTATAAAGCCGGCCCAGACTCCGTTCGTAATGAAGCCAGCACGGCGACGATGCGATGGAAAGAGATCCGATCAGACCCTGAATGTAATTTTTCAGCGGCAAGAGAAAGCCCAAGTACTTGAATGGCTTTTGGTTGTCGAAATAAATAATTTTTAAAGAAGACCACATTCAATTCCCACAGTAAATTCCCCGAATTTGTAATTGCTCCCATAAGAACTTATTTGTATTATATCCCCTCCCTGCTCGGTGAAATAACACTCAGTGTCAGTCACATTCCCGGACAAACGGAGGCTCATTACAGGTCAATTAATTAATTGAAGCCTACCAAGTAGCTGAGCTGCTCCACAATACGGCCATAAAATTGAATGGGCGAACAGGCGAGCGTACTCGTATTGTACAGAGATAGAAGTACAGACACCGGACAGCCCAGAAGCACATATCCGGGGAAGGAAGAACGATGCCGAGCCAACAAAATGAATTGGTATAATCACAGAGGCAACAGCAGGAGCCAGTCAGCAGAGCAGGACAAGGCACTCTAGCTGTGAGAAGATGGAAATGGAGATGGAGATGGCGACGGTGACGAAGGGAATCCCTACCCACATCCAATGACATATTGTGAAAGGCATTTGATTCGACTGGCAAAGTTCATGGCTCTGGCCATGGCAGTGGTCAAGCGGCCATTTGAATTTGACTTTTAATGGCAAATGAATCTCTCCGTTTGCCTCTGATCCGTTCACTCTCCTCATTCAGAAACTTTTTCTCAATGTGAGTGAAAGTTGTGTCTGAATGTCTGAATTCCATCTGTGCATACAATTGCTTCGTTAGAATTTAAAACACACTCATTTCATTTTAAATGCTTAACATACATATGTACATCACATACCTACTGGAAGAGTGGCATAGTCCACAAACGGGGCCTCTAAGCCTCCTAATGGTTGTATGACACAATTTTGGGATTATGTACATTTGTATGTCCATAGAAATGGACTTTTAATACTCGAAGCTATACTTATCCGGATGATTCCATCAGCTAGAACTTTACTAATTCAACTACGCCATTGCCGGTTCATATATTAGCATAAATTTGGCCAACCATTGTTATGGGATGAGTCCTGGATCAGGCATAAGCGGCATGTGTCAGGCCCCGATTGATGCCATGAATATTTTATTAACATCGGCACGCTCCACCCTTCGACACCAGATACTTGTAGACCGTAGGGGAAGGGGGCTCCTATTTTTTATATAATTCCGAGCCTGAATTGGGCAAATGAGATTTTCGCACGAAATTTGCATTGGATATTGTTGGGGGCAGCTACGTGCAGCCGGCTGACAAATCGTCATTAATAAACCTTCCTAGAAGAGTGACTGAGTGACTGACTGGATGACTGAGAGTGTATATGGGGCTGTGCTATTTTTCTGTGGGCGTGGCAACAATGGCGCTTCGTTAGTGCAGCAGCAGCAGCAGGAGCAGCAATCAAAATTCAATTTATTTAGGCACACAATTCGATTTTTATATCTCCACGTAATTTTCCTTTGATTTTTCTCCTTTCGGTTTTCTTCTTTTCGCATTTCCCATTTTATGGAAATTAAATTGAATTGCATTTTCAGGCGCAACGCAACACAAAGGAAAAATTCAGTGTATGAGCAAACTGGAATGACAGCTAATAAAACTAGCAATTTAATTAATATTTTCGCAATACAGTAATTACACGGCATAAATTCCGATGCCAAAAATAGGCAACCAGCTAATTATACAACATAATTTATTTGCTACCCAAAAAAAAAGGGGACAAAGCCAGCTAGAAAGCTTTGCGAAAATGTATTATCGCGGCGAGCTAATGTAATATATACTCAAAACACACACCGATTTCATTGTTTTTCTGGAAAAATTAAATGTAATTTAATAAACCGAAATTGCGCCTAAATGTATGTATCGTGTTTGCTAGCTTCCAGCGTACTAATTTCTGTTCCGTGCTGTGCTGTGTGTGTGTGTGTGTGTTTGCTCTAGTAATTTGCATTTAATTTTGCTGTATGCGAATTTTAAATTATATTCCACAACAACCAACGATTGGGACTCGTGTGTGGAAGCCCATTTAATTAAATAGACATAAATGCGAGTTCAGTGCACAATCGCAATCGCCGGCCATGCAAGTGATAAAACCAGCACCAGTCCCAGGGCCCTCGGGCAGATCCCGCCCAGATGCCGCGGAAGCCGCAGCATTTAAGCGCCGTTTAAGCCCGCTCGACTTGCGGCCCATCATCGACCTGTCAGGGTCCCAGGGGACGGGGACTGACGATGACGACGACGATGACAGCAGCAGCAGCAGAGCAGCGTGTAATCAACAGTCGAACAAATGGACAGACTCTCGGGGACAGTCAGATATATATGTATGTACAGTATGTCCGGACAGGTCAGAGCCTGAGTCATGAAAGTACTCGACCAAAGGCCGCAAACAGAAACAAACATTTTTTGAGCGGCTGTCAACGACTTCGGTTTGCTCTTTCAAGCAAAGAAGACAAACAAGATACAGCAAATATCCTCAGGAATTTAATTCGAAGTTCAGGAATAAATGAAATAAACAAAACAGTACCAATAAGTTCCGTAAGGATATTTTCCCATAATTCATAGATTTCGCTTGGAAAAAGTTAGTTTATTCCAGAACATATTTTAATTTTAAGATTTGTAGTTCGAGTAGTAACCGAATAACCCCACTATTTTTGGCGATATCATCATTCCGCGCAACCAGTTGCATTCCAGAGAATGATCCACCAGCCGCCTCTCTCTGTGGTCAGACAGATGGACAAATGTTGGATTTTATTTCCCACTTTGTCATAATTGTGGAAATGGCATCGTGCCGTGCCTCTGGGCACACGATGTGGAAGGCGAGTGTTGACATTTAATGCAGGCAAAGCTGTCAAAGGTCGGGACTCCGGAGTTCGAGGTCCGGGCCAGGGAACCACGAAATGCAACAACAACCGATGCCCCAATCCTGATCCGGAGCGTTTTAAAGTTTTCAATTTACTCACATGCTTACGGTCTGGGGAATCACCATCCCGGCCTGCAGCATCACGTAGTGTCGACAGTTGTCTGCGCTCAATGCAAGTGCCACAGTCGGAATGCCTAATTGTGGCATGAGCACATGCAGATGCAACACAGGCAGCACAGGCAGCTGCCAGCAGTCCCGCCCACGCATGCAGGTACGTAAGCTCATTACGCATACGCCGTGTGACAACGGAGCAAACAATGCCAGCACGAGGATGAAGACAGCAGCATCCAGAGCAGCAGCAGCGGCAGCAGCATAACCACATCATAAACGATGGGACCACAGTCGCACGCATGAATTAAGCATTCCGCAAAAGTAACTGCAGTGCAGCAGCAGCAGCAGCAGCAGCAACTGTAATGCGTGGCGATTTCCAGAGAGTTTCGGCTCGCTGGCAGGCCAGACCAAAACACGTACTCGCCTCACCATGCACGTCATGACATGGTCCTGTCCGGGTCTTGGTTCTGCTACCTGCCTCTGCCCCTGCCCCTGCTCCTGCCCCTGTCCCTGCTCCAGTCTCTGGCGCTGTCCGGGTCATGTTTGCTTACTGCGTTGGCGGTGTCGGTGGCTAACCTTCAGTTGAAGTTCAACAGCGTTGCAGCAGCAGATGCTGGCAGCCTTACGATTTATCATGGACAATGGAGCCGAACCACGTAGCCATGCAAAGCGCGCGTTGCCGTCTCAGGGGCGATCGATCCACGAGCAAATTTATAAGCGCGAATTCTCTTTTCATGTCTAAACCAATTGCAATTGCAAATAGCGAGTATTTCTTTGGCAACTCAATTGCCAATTGTCAATGTTATTTTATTTGCGCGCCTTTCCGTTGCCTATAAATTCTATTCTGGTCAGCCGAAGCAGCCGCAGCAGCCTGCAGCCTGCACATGGAGAACGTACATTTTTGATACCTCAAAACGAGCTTCACAAGATGCCGAAGAACAGTGCTTATACTCCCCTCTATCTAATGGGCAGCACAGCAGGATGTACAAAAAAAAGAGCAAGAAACATTCCACACAAGGCTCCCTAGCCGCACTAAATTCAGCCGTAAGGACATGGTCTACAGTCCTGCCTGCCAGCAGCAGTAGCAGCGGCCACAAGGATAATAGCTTCATTTCCGTGTCCGGGCAACGTGTTGTCCGGCACGGCAGTGTATTGTCCTGCCAGTGCTTAGCGTCTCGTAATTGTTTTTTATTTCCTTTTTTACGTCTGCTCTTCCCTGCCCTTCTTACCTTAAAAAAATGTGAAATATTCCCGTGCAATTCCGAATAAGTTTTTTTGTTAACATTTCAGCAAAATATTAGTGTGTTTTGCACACTTGCTCCGAGGCTTTGTCTGCCCCTCTGTGGTTGGCTTCCGTTTTGTTTGGTTTCTTCCTTTACCAAATTTTATTTACGCATTTTATTCGATTAAAGCCAAATTCCTCTCTCCCAAAATTGTGGGCAATTTAATTTGACGAGGATATGAAACGGTACCGTACCCTTCGCCTTCTAGTCGACAGAAAACCAATGAGGTAACCGATGCTTTGTTGCCCGAAGTCACAGACTGATTTCCTTCACAGTTTTCCAATATATTTAAGCCAAATATTTGGCAGAATATTTTGTAATTCTAATATCTGGGATTTACCTGCCGTTTTACCAATTACGAGATAATTTTAACAAAAATCAGAATGTTTCTTTCTGGTTCTCTGATGGATGCAAAAATTATTCAAATAATTTCAGGGGCTTATGCACATTTATGCACATTTTCCACCCTAATATTTCCCTTTCCATTGCCGATTATATGGGAAAATACTTTCTTATTCCTTCGGTTTTAAATGCTGCGCTCGGAGAGCATATTATGCGCACAACTTCACGGAAGACCTTACAAATTATTTCTGCATTCAATTAGGCGAATCTTTAGAAATTCATGGTAAATTCTTGAGATTATGTAAATAAGAAACTCTACAAGAGCACACATACTCGTAAGCACATGCCTGCGAGGATGTATATGTGGATGTGGGTGGGGAATGGGCGGGAGAGCACTTGAGCAAATTAACAAAATTTCAATCACACTTCATTAGCAGAGAGAAATTTGAATGGGGGGTTGGATGCATAGGGAGGGATCCAAAACAGAACTACAATGATGGCAGAGAAGGCACAGTTGATGGGTGCGGCTGGTGGCTGGTGGCTGAAGGCTGCAGGCTGGTGGCTGGTGGCTGCCGGCTGTTGGGGCGTCCTGGGTGACAACGTACCGCACATTTAGCAAATGAAATATTTCAAGAGTGTTGCGGTGGAACCGGAGACCGGTTGGGGCCGAGCCGAAGCCGTTGATGATGAGGCGGAGTATTAACATTTAAGCTGCTGACTACTTAAGCAAATATCCCAGTAAGCCCTGGCAAACAAAAAACTGTTATTTAACTGCTGATTCTTGAATTAATATTATTTGGCTGCGCGGTTTTTCCACCAAATATTTTTCCAAGACTTGAGCTGTGTTTAGCCAGCCAGGGAGCTATATAAATATTACAGGATGCGGAGAACAGATAAAAACCCCATTCCAAACTGCATAAATTGAGATTTTTTGGAACGCGAGGTGCATAAAGCACTAAATGCTCTTAAAAATATTGTGCGGTTGTCTGGCCCCGACCTCTCCCGACCCGCCCCATTGACGGTTGTCAGGAAGCGATGGCGGACGTGGCAGGCGGTGGGGCAGATGCCGCAGGTTGCGGATGTGAGTGCCACGGCTCCACATATTGCCCATGGCGCCACTAAAATATTATTTCATGGAATTTGCTTAAGGATGCAGCGTCGGCATCAGCAGCCAAAAAGTTTGCTTATCCTTGAAACTTTATTTTGTGCCGGAAATAAACAAAATTGCGCTCGTTTGGATCCGACGAGCCGCACCACGAGCCACCCGGCACCCCACAGCAACCAACCTCACATGTGGGGCGGGCTGCTGCAAATGCATCATCATAATAAGTGGTTACCCGAGAAGGGGTTGGGGGTGGCGTGTCGTGGCAAAGCAAACAGGTGTGGTGTGACCGACATGCTTTATTGGCCGCTTCAAGTCTTTAAGGAAATGTGTGGGACATCTCGAAGTACGAGTAGCCTTGGCCGGAGCTCTTCAGCATCTGGAGCGGGACTCTTCAGTGGGGAATGCCGGCGGCGACTGTTCGTCAGGCCAACTAAAATAAATACACAACGTTGTAATTTAGAAGAATATTTGCACAGCAATTATTTTCATAGCAGCGGCAACAAGGCCAAAAACAAAAGCGAATTGTTGGCCAGAGCCAAAGCCAGAGCCAGAGTGTCGAGGAGCAGGACAGGACAGGACAGGGCCCGACCCAGTGCGGGACAGAGGCCATTACGAAAACATTTAATTGTTATTTTTACCAAATGAATGGCAAACGGCCCGCAGCGCACGACACAAATTGCGGTGTGCTCATTACGACAATGTGCGCTGAAGACGAGATGGGGTTGGGTTTGCTGGGGGTCACATGCAGACGGAGCTGCCACGGGGACAGATAGACCGCAAACGTTAACGCATCTGCCATCTTTCATGCTTGGCCTGACCCCGAGCAGGCGCACCCACTCCCACGGCCCACTTCTTCTGGCACTCTTCCTGCTGCTGCTGCTGCTGCTTCTGCTGCTGCTGCTGCATGACAAAGCTGCATTGTTGAGTCAACCTGCGGCTGTGTGGAACGCATTCAGGAGAACTGGCCGAGTGGAGCACTCCATTGCGTGTGCCTGGGACATATTTTTTCCACTAATTAAAATAAACAAAATGACAGAAACCCGCAACTGGCCAGCCACTGGCAGCTAGGTACGCACTCCCATCCTTGCATCCCTGCTTCGGGACAGGAAAGTCAGTTTGCGGCAGGTCGTTGGATGAGGAAAGTGGCCCAAGGTTGAGCTCCAACCGCACCGGACAGCAAACAGTAAATAGCGAATAGAAGTGACCTGCCCCGGCCTGGCATTGACACGCTCTGATGCAGATCATATCCCGGGGCCCGAGCCATGCGGTTACCAATTTTGCGGGACTGTCCAGTGCATTGAACTCGGGCAAAGTTTCCCTTTTAACAATTATCAACAATCAGCCGGAGACCCCTCCAATACCCCCTGGGCGTAATTCCCTTTAATTATCGTATACGCAACTTGGAAAACTGATTGAAAAGACGAAGCAGAAGCTACAAGAAAACTGAACACTGCACTGCACTGCAGAGGAGTGCTTGGGACACCCACAACACAACACAACACAACGCAACACAGCACTTTCATTACAATTTTACATAATAATTTCAATAACAACTTTTTAATTGCTTATTCATGTACGGCTAAGGAAAATTGCTGCCGGACAGGACAGGACAGGACAGGAAAGCGTAGCTCAGTTCAGCTCAGCTTTGTTCCCAAGGCTCACGACTTCAGCCATGACCCACCGAACCACTCAACCACCCAACCACCATCAACATAGCTCCTCCTGACACCATCCGATCTACGCTCAGGCAGCGGCAGCCCTGCTTTTGCAGCATAAACTTTTGTTTTTTAAATGTTTCTTTATTAGTTGCTGTAATTGTTTTTTGTTTCTCTCAGAGTGCTAGTGGTGGGTGGGAGGGGGGGGGGGGGGTCTTGGAACAGTGAACACGGATTCAACAGAACTCTGAAGCGGTGGCTGCGGTTCGTTGTGGTTGTTGTTGTTGTCGTTGTGGCTGTTGTTTCTTCATCAAAGAAATCGAGACTCGAGTCCTCAGTCCCCCCTTCCCAGTCCCTAGTCTGGTGCTGAAAGTTTACGCGAAATGCAGCTGCAACAAAGTTGGCAAGAAATAGCTGAGAACATTTCGGTATTTTTATTTTATTTTCTAATTTTTTTTTGTGTTTGTTTTTGCAGTAAGTGTTGTTATTGTTTTTGTCTTTTTTAGGAACACCGGAAATGCTCCAATTTTGTGTCGGACCAGTGCGGAAATGCTTGCCAGCAACAACGTGGGCACAAAAAGCTACATCTCGTTGTACTTACATACATATATATTTATATACCCACTAAATATTACAGTTACAGGCTAATGCGAAAGAAAAATATCCTTGCTTGGGTTTTATTCAATCTTTAAAGCCGGAAATTAATCAAGTTAAGCGTTTACGGTGCGTAAAGTGACAAGCCGCAAAAATAGCTATCAAGCGGCTTTGACAGCAGCTGCAGCTCACGACCGCGTAAACAAGTTTCGATAGGGCTCCTTTACAGGCCTAACGGTAAGCAAGGCTGCACTCTTCGATTACTGTCATGGCGACGGGCATTCTGGGCTGGGAAGGCAGAAAAATAGCGTCGTTCTGTGTCTTTGAAAACTATTATCCCGAACGAATGTTTTGATGTTTTTGCTCTGGAAAATATACAAAAACAACACAAATATACAAGTGTGCAAAATAAAAACAAGCAAACCATACACCCTAAAAAAATAATAGAGGCAAAACAAAAACAAAAAATGATATGGAATCAAAAATAACTGCCGCTCCAACAAAAATTATAATGAAGAAATATTTAAATCGCTTTATCAACGGTACTGTTCGGATAATATAGTTTCGTAAAACCCTTGAGATTCTACAAAAAAAAATAATTTTTTATTGCATTAATTGCATAACAGACAGGATAACGCTTCGCAAAGACTAGGACTAGGATTTTGTGGCTGCTGGTTGCTTGACCTGGAGAATTTCGACTGTCAATGTAAACGTACTGTGGCAAAACACCAGAAATTGCAACTGTAATTTGTTGCCGCCTGTGTTTTGCCGCCTGGCCAGAAGTTTTGCCTGCGCGAAACTTTCTAGCACCAAAGAAAAACATCCAAGCCGGAATCCAGACCCAAACATAGAACGAAAATACAACGTATAAGATTTCTGAAAAGAGTTGCAAAGCAAGAGAATACATATAAATAACATACACATATACATATGTATGTATATGTACTTATGTGCAAGTGAGAACGTCTTCGAATCACAACTAAATTAAAGAAAAGCATTTGGGCGACACAACATTCTATCGAGGCAGGAGCAACTTTCGGCCAGGCAGGAAGAGTGGTAAGTGCAGGGATTTAGATTTAGCAGCTCAAGTGTTTGGTATGTGCCGTTGTGGGTGTGCATGTGTTCTGGGAATTCGCTCAATCAACATTAGCATGTTTGTCGAAGCAAGAAATGCAATTTATTTTCTCTACCGAAACTTTATTCGCTTCAAGTAAGAGGAGAGAATGGAGTTCGAGCACCATGCTGCGATGTCCATGGGCCAACGTGGCGTATACGCAATCCCCACTCCACAATTCAACGACAACCTGATAACAGTTTAGCCCCAGTTAATTGCCACAAGCAAACAAGAGAGCAACGAGCGGGCCACAGCAGCAGCACCAGCAGTAGCAGAAGACAAAGCAACGTGAGCTAGATTGGGTCGGGAGTCGGGGGTCGCACAATCGCATATCTATGTATTAACACATTGGGGGGATCAGGTGATGGACGATGGCCATGATGTTGACATGTGTAAGTAAACTGGAGCACACAAATCGATGGCCAAATGCACAGGCAGTGGCCAGAAACTCGACACATGCCACCAGCGGCAGCATCGGGCATTGGCAGTAGCTGTGGAAGCGGCGGGGCAGCAACAGCTCATTAGATTAATGACGCTGGTAATGGATTAGCGAGCATCGAAGCCGACACTAGACGGGCAACGGAGGATGGCGGATGGCGGATGACAGACAAAGGACGGAGGCGACTGGCGACTTTGTCGTTGCCGTCACTGCGTCTAAGCTGGCATCCAAACAGCAGCACGTAATTAGTACCATAGGTCGGGAACTGGAGCGGGAACCGGGAATGAGAACAGAGGTGGAGATGGAGATCCCAGCAGACTGGACAACAGATGCTTCAACCGAAAACAACAAGTAATGATAATTTGTTATAATATTTGATGAAACCAAATGACGTTAAATGCACATTTTATTAAGTATTTTAAATTTAAGCAGACAACGTTAAGCAGGCCTTAAGTTGCTCAACATTAATGGGGTTTCCGAACAACAACCAACTCATTCACTGACCAATTCACCTTGCCAATGTTCTTTATAATGTCAGTAATAACTTAAGCATCTTTGGCGTTCCGCTCCCCTTTGTGACAACGTTCGTTGCATTTCAATTAGCCCGCCGCTGCCTCTGTCCCTGCCTCTACGTCCGCCCAGAGTTGGGCCGGAGAAACCTTAACAGTTAAATATGTATAAGAACACAACTGTATATACAACTGTGCGACTGTGCGTTTAATGCTCTGCTTTTCTTGTTTTAAAGGCCAATTTGAATAAATGCCAAAAGGGGCGAAGTTGCAGAGGAAAATAAAAGAATATTGAATGCCCTTCTTTGACGCAGGAATCCGTTGCTGGAGAAGAATCATCAAATCAAGTAGAATCGAAGTTTTGTATAAAATAAAGCATACAAATTCTTTATATATGATAGTTAATCGTTTATAAATTATTGTATATATGACCAAGTACTCTTATCTATTTCATATAATAAGGAACTAACTTTTGAATTGGTAGCAAGCTCCCTTTAAAAATCCATTGGCCCCCCCGTCAAGGGTATTTAAAATGACTAAAAAGAAACATTTGTAACTAAGTTTTTGCCCCACTTCTTTGGCAACGAGATTTGCATGCTGAACAGGCAATACCGAGTATCAGCAGCAAGAACCACAACAACAGGAGCGGAGGAACAGCGGAGCCAAAAGCAGGTCTTGGGCTTTGCCATCCATCCACTCATATTTTGGCAACAATTTATGCACAAAAGGCAGCGAGAACTTAAGTGATTTCAGCTGTAAGCTAATTGCCGGAGCCTGTGTCTGACTGCGGCCATTGCTGCATCGCAGAGCGTTGACAACTTCGTTTTATTAACACCTTCATCAAGCTGGCTCTAACACGGAATGCGGCAGGTTGAAACGATTTCCCACAGTGCACGGCCCACTGCCAACTGGCGTTTGTCAATCTTCCAGACACTTCAAATGGAGCCGGTACAGGGAACGCGTGCCAGTGAGTCAAACATGCTTCTAAGGTTGTTACCGATCCGATCCGATCCGAGCTGGGAACCACACTGAGCTCTGGCCCCGCACATACGTACGCAGCACATGGGGCACATCGCATCGCTCGGTTTGATATGCCAATTAGAATGGAGCTCACGTATAGGTTGTTTTTTAATCGGCGCTAGTTTTTTGTTGCTCCTGCTGTCATATTTAACTGCTCCGGGCTGCGGACCGGGGACTGCCAACTGAGGACTGCTCCTGTCCGCCGACTCCTGCCGGCTACAGGCAACTGGCTACTGGCATTTCGCATTTCGCATTTAAAATGTCATGTTGTCAATCGCCTGGACAACTATCAACGCACTCCGGAGCTCGGACTCTTGTCAGCTTATGTGCCGCTTATGTGCGGTCTGTAGATAAGCATAAATTACGAATGACAGGGCAGAGTGGCGGCGTGAAGCGGCGGGGCGCCTTCATTAAATGTGCAACAGTTTTTTTCTGGGCCGGGCCGGGCCGGGCCGAGGCACCACCACAGGAGCTGGGAACCAGAGTGCAACGTGCGGCAGCCAAGCCGACGACAGCGAGTTATTTGTAGCAGGATGTAGGTCGAGATCAACCTTGAAATCGAAATGGAAACTGAAACCGAAAGCAATGTCAACGACGCTGGGTGTGTCTGCTGACCGATTGAGAACAAGATAGAAGAGTAATTTAATTATACTCCTGACTCAAAAGGAAATGGTACCTGCTTGAACTTGTCGATTGAAATTGAAAGCAATTGAATCTTTTGATAGAACCATAAGTATCTACTCAGTTAGTTGGGGATCCCTTAAGTATTTTAGTGGTGGACGAATATTGGCTGGAATACCAGAATACCCCAAATGTAAATAAAAACCATTTCCTTTCCTTTAAAATTGTTGTTAACGACCAGAGCAAACAGAATCACCCACTTAAAGTTCACTGACCGAAACTCAACTTTTATAATGTTTAAGCTAACACCAAATTTAAAAATTCGCATACGCCTAACGATTTATATACCCTTAAAATCGTACAAAAATATACAACTTATTCTTTAAGGCTGTGTTTTTCTAGAAACCATTTATCTTCCTGTTTTTCTAAAGAAGATCAAACAGTCCATGTACATTCGTCACTTCTGAAACCATTTTTGGTCAAATTAAGCAATAACCCTCAAAAAATGAGCAAGAATAATCTATTTTAGCCTTATAAAAAGCACCAAGAGTATTACAATCTCCGACTAGCCCCATTTGGATACTGTTTCTAGTTTTATGTTATTTATATAACCGTTTATTTATCGTTTCTTTCACAGTTTCATCTTAGAAAATATGCGTGAGAAAAGAAAACAGCGGAGCATCAAATGTTTGCCGATCTCTATCGCCCAACTGAAATCTGAAGATATTTCATACCCGCGATCCCACTCGAACAAAGAACTTTCCCGGTCTAAAGCACATTTCAGCCTGCCAAATTTAACACACGTTTGACAAATCAAGTTACCCGAAATCGAGGCAAACAAAAAATTGGCCATAAAAGTTGTGTTATTACCCGTGTACACTGTGTACACGGTGTACCGCCTGCTCGAAATTCTCACATATAAATTGGTCGAAATCAAGTGTTTACCCCGAAAGGGGTGCAAGGCGGGGGCTGAGAGAGCAAGGAAATAAAACCAAATGCGAAAGTAAATGAATGCACGATCCGTATGCGCGGGCCGTTCTGGACTTTCTCTTTTCAAAAGCGTGTAAATAAGATTTTTATTTTTATTATATTTATAACATTTATGTAAAGTTCCCGGGTGAGCACCCACCCCGGCCCAAGCAGGTGTGACACTTTTTTTTATTATTTCAGTTTCAGTTTCGGTGTTTTTTTCTCCGTTTCTTTTTGAATTGCGCGTTTTACTGACCCACTTATCACGCGGTGCGGCATCAGAATGAAGTGCCAGGCGCTGCCAAGGTTCCTCCTGGCAACAACTCTCACCCACCAACAGGGGGCACAGGCATAGGTACAGGTACGGGCAGTGGCAGTGGCACGGGCACGGGTCTCAGTCTGATATTACATATACGTCATTTAAAGAGCAAAAGCAACTGTGCAAATATTTTTATGTTCACATAAAACAATGGCCAGAGACACTGCGCCATTAACAAGCTGAACGAGAAAGGAAGCCTGTCGATCTCTGTGTCCGAAGATTGAGATACCCTCACGGAACCATCCGTCCGATGGCGAATATATCTATGATAAACAAGTCGCAATATTAAAAAAATACAAAAGAAATTTAAAAATGTTTCCTATTGCAGTACAGAAATAACCATATGAAACTCTCAATATAGTTGTGAATTTATTTGCGTTGAAAGCCTTCAAGTGTCTGATACTCCATGCAAAGGGTATCAAAACAGAGGGTGATAGCGGGAGAGAGAGTAAAAGAACAAAAGAATCGAGCCCACATTTCGTAGGCCATGAAATTGTCAGCGAATGTGAAATTTTGAATAAAATGATGAATTTATGTGAGTCGCCGACGAGCGCGCGTCAAACGTGCGAGAATTCCAGCACTCGAGCGAATCCGTGGCAACCAACTGGTTTTTTTTCGGTTGCCGGGCGTGCATCTTGTAGATACTTTTTCTGGCTGGTGCTGGTGCTGGTGCTACGCCAGAGCAAGCGATTCATTCAGCAGCAAACAATGCGGGGGGAGCACACTCTCTGAGAAGGACAAGGAAAACAAACAGAATTTACCCAAAATATTCGCATACTTCTCTTCAACATTGACTTAACCCGAATTCGGCAGACGGATCCAGAGGACAGAGGTGATTGGAGTGCATTTACAGCTATAGTACATCCAGTGAAAAGGCCTGGGCCAGAACCTTAAAGACATAAGAAGGCTTTATGCAAATGCTGACAAAATATATCCATCCGCAATCCATCCGGTAGTGCAGTCACACGCACACACATTTCAGATCAGATCATTTCCTGGCAGCTGATGCGACGGATTACACAACTCCGGAATCGGACTCGTCGCTGTCAATATGACTTAAGCTGTCCCCAGCTCCGCTCCACTCCACTCCGCTCGCCACTGCCCTGATTGTTATTGGAGCTGGTAACGAGCTGCTTGGGTAGCCGCTGTGCCAACAATAATACTCGCAAAGCCGATGCTCCAGTTTTCCACTCCCCAGCAATGAAATGATAATTTTATCAGCCTCCCCGCCAACCGCTCCTCTGCTGGCGAGCACCAGAACTCAAATTGATTCCGCACTGGGGCGGTGAACTGGAGAACAATTAGATTTCTTGGTGGGGAAATTAATTATGCGTGCACATTTCAATTACCCGACCCGGAGAAGACTTTGCTGCCAGGCTTAGCAATTAGAAGGTCAGTCGGCCTCAAACTCAATTAACTTTTTTTGCGCGCTGTGCCTCTCAGCATCAGCCTCAGCTTCAGCCTCAGCTGTAGCGTAAATCAACTTAAATTGTTATGGCTCTTAATATCAAGTATACGCCGGGTGTGAGACGCACAGTGAGCCACCAGGGACGCACCAGAATCACGGCTGGCATTTGCATGCCAACGTCAACGGCGACAGCGACTGCGTCGACAACGTCGGACGCTCTCAAAGATTTATTGGCGCATTTGACTTGATTTAGCTTGTTTATGTTTTTGCCGAGCAAAACTTATGGCCAAGCATTATGGCCACAAAATGGACATCGAAGTTGTAGCTCAACCTGGACACTGCCACACGTTGCGTGTAGAAAGGTGTTGCAGCCACACTCTGCCCCCCTGCTGGTCTACTGCCCTGCCTGATGTGCATCATAAATTATTCTGATGTGCGTTTTAGTTGCTTCTGCCTCTGCTCCTGCTCCCGTTCCAGCTGCTGCTGCTGCTGAAAAATCTGATTGGTCCCGAGCAGAGATAACTCCAGGTGGGGGTGTGACCGAGGACGCTGGTCCTGCAGGTGTTAAATGTCTTGTGAAAAGTGCTACACATCAATCCCCGACAGATGTGTGCCAAAGATGCGACTTTAAACTGACAATGACTCATTTGAATGATCCGGCATTTGTTTTGGCAATGCATGGGCCTGATCTCTGGTGGCCTGATTTCATTTTCGCCCAAAAAACAAACAAACCAAGAAATTAATGAGCATTCAGTGTCGGAGGCCCAGTGTCTGTGGCAGACACAACAAACTAATCCTTTGGTCCTGCATGAAACCATTAAGGTCACCTCATGTTGGGTGGTGTATTCTGTGAGTCCTGTGCTGTACCCATAGTTGTTGCTAATGTCCGTGTCTTGTAAGTTGTCAGAGACGGGGACAAAAACTCGACCGAATGCAGCGTCATTCATCACAACAATACAAAACCCGAGAGCTGGATGCGATGATGGGTTGAGGGGATGGTGGGTAGATGGGTAGATGGGGATAACCAGGACAACGCTCGTCTCTGCACTTAAATGCCGAGCAACGAACCCAGACAAAAACTGGGAAAACTTATCCATTCACATTCCCTCCCCTATCACCACCCACCGCTCGGGCACTCCTGGCAGCCCTTTTGTTTTTGTCAACATCCTCATCCACATCCGCATTCCCCCGCAACGCAGCAGCCGCAGCCGCAGCAGCACCACCTCAGTGGAGCTCACTTAAGCTGTCTCATGCATTTCGTTTCGCCGCAAACAAAAACATACCAGAACGGATGGTAGCTTGATGGCCCGAAGCCTGAGATACCCTGGCCCACTCATCGGTCCCACATCTACTGTACGCTATGGTCACAGGCAGACATTTTCTACATTTGCAACACAGTTTAAATCTGCAATAGGTGAAACGAAAGAATTATTTTCCCACAGATGGCATCTCTCCGTTCAACGGTGTATTTTTTCGATTATTTTCTATCATTTGCCATAAATAGCTTTCAGCTTTCTTCAGTATTTATTCATAATACCCTCTCAAGGGAAGGGTATCAAAGCATTTTGTTGCTGCGCCCCAGCAAAACTGTTAAAAAATTAAAATGCTGCTTAACAACTTTGCCGCATGATAAATGAGCGCAAATACACCAAAAAGGTGCCCCGAGCCCCCTCCCATACCTGTTCCCATTGTTCGGGATCCTTTGTGCGGGCGTCGTCCGGTTGGGGCGGAGGAGAGGAGAGCAGAGCGGACCATTGTGGCATATTTAAGACCAAAGTGTCATCGTAATTACCAAAAATGAGCAACAGACAAGCGAGTGTCTGAGTTGTGTTTGTATGTGAGGTATGCAAATTGATTTTAATAATAAACTTTGTGCATAAATTGGGATACAAATTTCGCAGAATTTCTCAGCAGGCAGAACTTTACAAGTGTTGACTGAGGACGAATCTGAATGAATCCTCTGGATCCTCAGGCCAAGCTGAAATATGTATGTTTGCTCTCTTTACAGTTGAAGAGCAGGCGCAAGCAGTTTCTGAAGCCTTAAAATAAATTAAAATATGAAAAGATTCAAATGAAATTCCGTACACTTGCACTTGACCGAAAATCGACAGAGTAATTTTCATACTTGCATGTGATATACAGTGCGATTCAGAAATATAAGGCAACTCGGGATGTCACCTATGAGAGATAAATACTACATAGTCTCTTCTTGGAAAAGTTTGAATATTGCTGCTATCAATATCTTTTAATGGAGTGATGGTTGTCTTCGTTAAAAGAAAGCTTGATAGTTGCGAAACGCACTGCACACAAGCCGAAGAGTTGTTTCTTCCGCTGTCGCTTCACTGTATCAAAAAGCGTATATTGAAACAACAAACAAACAACTTTTAATTAATTTAAAATTAACCTCCCCACAAAATGAAACAACAAACAAACAATGTCTGCTGACGGCCGACTCTCCGCTGTCCCCTGCCTCTGGCAGCCCCGATGCTGATGTGATTGCGGCTCATTAACATGAACTCGGTCGAGAGGGGGCTGGAGGTTGGCCAGGAGGCCTGACCATCAGTTACACACACCCTCACACCCATGCACATAACTAATGGTAATGGCTCACTTAATGTGCCAACGCGGCGAGGATCCGAGTATTTGCACAACAAATATTCAAAAGGTTCCTGGAAATTATTACAAAATATTACGCATTTACAGAGACACACCTCAAAAGCACACAAATAACACTCCAGTCCGTCTCAAAGCACACACACACACACTCGGCAACAGTGGAAAAGGATAATGAATAATGACAACAACAAAGTCAAAAAATGTCTACTATAATAGTGGAAATATAAATGACAACATTATTAAAGACTCAGCGAAGGCAGAGCCGAGGGAGACAGCACTGTGCTCGTAACTGTCGCGTGTCCATTGAAGTGATGTCATTAAGTAAGCGTAAAACAAGTTGGAGCACTGTCAGCGACAGTCTCGGTCGGAAGATACCCCGTTGGCAGCATTTCATTTAAGGGAAATCTGCAAAACTAGAAATAACCCTATTCGCAGACTTACGGATATGCTGTTGGATAAAGACTCAGATCACAATTATGTTCTCTAATGATATTAAAATGGACTTTTTGTTCCTATTATATCTAGTAAGAAGAAACCAATATTCCCTGTGCTCTCTCGTGCACTCGTGCGGACTATAAAAAACAGTTTCATTATTTGCCGGGCAGCAACGACGACGACTATGACCAGGCTCACGGCTCACAGAGCATTGCAAATGAGTTGGGTAAAGTGCGGCTAATGAAAAGAAAAACGTCGACGAATTGAGAACTATATTAAAATACAATCAAAAGTTGTGTGTAGCCTGCCACGGCCAGAGGAGTTTTGTCGCCCTGCCAACAAATCTTTACAGAGAAAACAGGAAGAGAATTAAGCCCCACAGAGAGTAAAACACAACACATATTTATATGTAAAGTATGGGCCGGTTGTTAATTCACCCATCACACGATAATAATATTTTTGCAACAGTTAATCAACCTGATCATCCACAACAGATGATGTAATTTGCAATGGAATATCTGAATACGTATGAATAAATTTGCTGCCCTTAAATTATGTGAAATACGAGTAGGAATAAGGATATGCAAGGGGATGGCCAGAACCATACGAATTTTATGGAAATGGAGCTAAAAACCCACCTGACAACGTTGCGTATGCGTGCTGAGAAAAAGAACTGTTATATGTGGCAGATTGAGAGACCACAATCCGTAACCACACACGAATTTAGCCTAATTAATAAGCCAAAACAGAGCCACCTGACAACCCGGCCAAACAGACCAAACAGAATAGACGGCTTCCGTGTCCACACAAAATGTGTCATAATTTCTATTTATGGTCTGGCCGCGCCGCGTGGGCACGTCGCCTCTTAATATGATTTAATTAATAAATTGCAAACAACTCCTCGGTGAGCATTTGAAAAATTGCTGTGACAGGCGAAGAACACTGAAAAACGAAACGAAACAAAACACACATACACATACACAGAGCCAGCAATGGGATGAGGACAATTTTAAAGGGAAAAACTAATTAAGTAATAATTTGCACGCCAAGGGAAGTGGATAACATAAGCAGATATAATTATTATAAGGGGTAGGTCATAGAATGGACCCAAAGGATTTACAGGGTAATTGTAATGCCTTTGGGCCAAATTCCTTTGATAAAATGTTCGCTTCGTTGATTTCGAGCTATAAATGAATTGCAGAAATTAGAATAATTCGCAGGTAAGCGAATGCGAAGGGTTGTCCCCCAACAACGAGAATAACACGCGAAAAATCATAGCTTTATGAACCGGCAAACATAACAATCTTTATGATTGCAAATTACAAACGTTAAGGCATAAAAATGTATCGTAAATACAACACTTAAGATATTATTTTTAAATGCCAGTCGGGCACATTACACGCCAAGATCAGATCCAAACGAAGCCGCAGAACCCACTGACCAATGAGAAATGCTCAAATTCAAATCAACAGACATAAGAATATCCATTTTATGATAAGACCACAATTTTATTACACACTGAAAACTGAGGACTGAAAAACCTTCTTAGGGACGGAACCAGAGCCAGAGCCAGGCTGCAGCTGACAACCGACAAAAGCCGCTGGGACAGCCATTTACAGGCATTTCAGATGCACTCAAGTCACTTGTGAGATATTTTGATGTTTGAACCATAGATAAGGCTCGTAAAATGGGGCTTTAAGGGGGCCCCAGCCAGGCGCCGTAAAATACAAAATAATGAAATCAAAAAATGCCTGCAAATGAAAACTTAATGATTTCATCTAATTATAGCTTAAGTTGCCACTGCAACAGGCTAAGCAAGGAGGGCGGAAAGAGGGCGGAAAGACGGCTGGCTAATTTAGTTAGCTGTCCGCAGTGCGGAAATGCCACAAACACTCGTCCGCACTCGTCGACACTTCACGGCCGATTCGAGGAGAGGCGAGGCGAGTCGGGTCGGGTCGGGTCCCAGGAGTCGGCAGACAGCAGTCATCATCAGCTAACTATGACAATCTATGACATCTGCTGACGTTCGTTCCCCGAAGCAGCAGAAGCATCAGCATCAGCGGCAGCAGCAGCATCCGTTGGAGTAGCAGAAGTATCTGCGGCAGGCGCAATGCGGCTGTCTAAATTTAGATACAGCTGCTGCTCCGACTGCGCCTTTTATGGGCTTTGATCTTGGACCAAACGTTGACTGGGTTTCGGTTTGGGCTCGCGTTCGCTTTCGAGTTCGAGTCTGACCAACGCTAATTGTCCTTTAGCATTCCTTCTTTACATCATCATCATCGTCTTTCAGGCGTTCTGTACGATTCTCTTGTAGCATCTACAGCGTCCTTCACAATAACAACGTTTATAATTGGTGTTTTCGAGTCTTTTGTGTCTATTTTTAGACCCCAACCTGACCAAACGCCTTGATTATGTTGCTCAAATTACTGTAATTTGGCCTAAGTAGACAGTGTCTTTGATTTATCTGATAGTCTAGTACTTACAACTCCGCACGCTTTAAACTCATATCTTGTACATGCATCTATCAGCATTATCAATTATTGGGAAAAGTAAAAGTAAACATACTGCCATTCAACACAAGCGAGAGCGATCTAAATGCAAATTTCATTCTGCATAAATTATTGAAAAAGAAAGGTGGGGAACTAAGCGAAATGAAGCAATCACCTGGATAACCTGGTCCTAGGCAAAGGCAATTAGCATGAATACGTCATAATCTTTTATGTTTATTAATTATGCGATAAAAAGAACCAAACAAGGGGCGAGGTCTTCCTCACATCGGTTCCCTATGCAAATTATAGCAACAGAAACCCCGGACTCCAATCACAGCGTGACCATCGAGGTGGGGTTTTGGTTGTGGCTTCTTGGAAGCTGTCGTCAGCTGGGGAACTGATTAGCATCGAATGAGGAACGACCGGCGGCCACCAGCTCTTTCCCTCGCTTGTACTCTGATTTAAAGCATGCAAATTAGCACAACATTTAAGCCTCAGTTCGGGAATGATTTGAATATTGCCCAGTTAGGCAGACAGCAGATTGGAGAAAAGAGTCGTAAAAGCTTTACGACCGTGGAATACTCTATAAGAATAGAAGATCCATAGATTCATACGAGAATCATTTTATGCAGATCGAAGATAAGATGCTTATCCTATTTGGTTTGAAGAGGCCTGTGCGAATCGTTACAGAACTCCCTTCGATTGATATAAAATTAATTAAACTCGACTTAACTCGAATCTTAAAAAGATTCATGGATACATTTATGGAGTATGATTCATCCCACTATTCAGTTAAACGCAGATAAAAGGCTTTAAAGAAATGTTTACATTCCTTTTTAGAAGTTTTATAACTTTTTCCATTTAGCTGTGATCGTTGGCCAATTTCAGATATTTCTCTGATGAAAACAAAACCGTCGGGTTGGTTTTAATTACAGTGGCAACCGGTTTATACCGTTCCAACAGAAACTGCTCAAGTTCAAGCAGTTCACTGAGAGCACAAAATATTTCTGGCTAAATCAATCAGCAGACTGGTAGCCCATGCCCAATTGTATCTGCTAGAGACGATCCCCCTAGCCACAGACCCAGACCCAGACACAGTCGCAGTCACAGTCCCAGCTCAAGCCCCCGCCATAGCCGGCGGCGTCGGCACGGCTGAACATTGCCGGCAAAAGCAATTTTTCTCGGTCACTGGCACAGAATTTTTTGACAGGGTGTGGGTACAAAACAACACCACAACAAAAACCAAAATAATATAAAAAATAAAAAAACAAAAGAGGGCAAAAACAACAAATACAATAATATAAACAATTACAGCACCAAGGAGGGGAATCTGTGCGGCACGTCTGAGACAAGTTTATAAAAATTCAGATGTTGTCCCGGGCCCTGCCTGGCCGGGGCGAGCTTCTTGCACTGGATTTACTTTTAATGGCCTGCCTTGACCGTATCCCAGTCACAGTCCCCTTCGCAGTGCCCTCCATCCATATAAGTCTGTGCCATTTCATTTCATTTTGCTTTGCTCTGCTCTGCTTTGTTTTTTTTTGGCAATTTCTCAATAACAATTAATTGGGGAAAGAACTTTCTATTAGCCACTGTCAGCGTCAGCGTCACCGTCTTGGTCCTCATCAGCATGCATTTAAGGCGTCGAGTCGAGCGGTGAAAGTGCTGATATGGTCAGAGATATAGGGCCCAGTTCCGCGGTGTGTGTGGGCCTTCACTTAAATTCGCAGGCTGGAGTGCTTAACTCTCGATAAGAACAATTTTTGGGGGGTTTCTCGTGTATTTCCGTTCCGAGTGGATTTCAGCGAAAAAACAAAACATCAAAATTTACTTAACTGTATCTAGAGGGCTCGCGGTTGTTGTCAGACATTCTTCTGATTTAATTTTATTTGTATTTCGGAGACGTCTGGAGGGGAGAGATGTCGAGAAAGCCGCTTCTGATGAGTCATTGTCAGCTGTTGGCCAAGAAGAGTTCTCTTCTTAGAAATCGTTCGCTTGTTTGTACTTTTTATTATATTTTATTCGCCGTTCTGTTGTGCCTGTAAAAATGAAATGTTTATAGGCTGGAGGAAATTGGGTTACAGTATTTTTGAGGCCTTTGGCCCGACTGTTCTTTGATGACGCAAAATGGGGGTCTGACAGGCAGGTAAACTACCTGAGGAAGTGACACAGCAGCCAGTCTAAAATTATCTGGTCAAATATTTCAAAGCTTAAAGCCAAAGGGATTCCTTGGGGAATCTGGAATACCCGAAAATTAACCTCGATCCCAATCGCATATAAGTATGTTTAAAAAAACTCGTAAAAAATATAACTAATATTTCAACGGTTACAAGAATGTTCATAATAATAGACATAATAATTTCACAGCCCTCAAAAATAACCAGAAATAATAATAGAACCATTCTCTAAAAAAAAATATCATAAAATCACCTTGAAATTAAGCATTCAATTCCCTCCATGATAACCAAAAAGAAAAGGACAATAATTTTTTCAGACAAATCTCAACAAATTAGCCTGGCTACCGCTAAATAATATTCATAAAAAATAATACCCCTGCTCATCTGTTCTGTGCCACCAACTCCGGGTGGGGCCCACCGGGAGCAGAATTTTCAATTTTCAGAAAGCCAAATTGGAAAATCAGTGGCGGCAACCGACCCGAACCACGGCGAAGCCCCGCTCCTTACGTTGCTGAGCCGTGGAAATATTGAAAACGCTCGCATTATGATAATTTAATGCATGTGATTATTGAAAAGCATAATAATATTTTTATGGCTCACACATTTGGGCCGGGGTGGACTTAGGAGTCTTAGGAGAGGGGCTCAGGGAGATGGAAGATGGGAGATGCGATGCGATGCGTTGCGATACGGGGCTGCTCTCTGGGCAGTCGAGGGGAAAAGATGTTGCCAATGTCGTTGTCGCATT
This sequence comes from Drosophila helvetica, assembly GCA_963969585.1. Lineage (NCBI taxonomy): Eukaryota > Metazoa > Arthropoda > Insecta > Diptera > Drosophilidae > Drosophila > Drosophila helvetica. The sequence continues at coordinate 37,219,411 of OZ018403.1, forward strand.
ATTATTGTTATTACCAAGACACATTCTTTTTATCAGCCCAGCGAAAGTGCCAATAATTCGAGGCAATTTATTATTTTAGCATTTGTATATCAAACACTCACACAGCCACTCAGGAGTACTGCCATCCGAGTGCTGTCTTGGCCATTTGCGAATGCAAATCACGTGCGGGCATAAACTGGCGGGGCAGCAACAGCAACAGCAACCGAAACAGAAACGGCAGAAGCAGCAAGAAGTCTGGGCTGTCCGCCTTCTGGCGCCGCCTGACACCGACACACGAAGACACGACGACACCTGCGCTATGCGTCTTGGGCTTGGAGATACAGATACAAAGATACAGATACCCAGCAGCCTCCACTGCCTCCGCCCCCATGATGCTCCATTGAACCTGACACCGATATTGAAATTTCTGTCGACTCTTCTAGGCCAGCTGGAAGTGTGGGCGTTTATGAGTTTGCCTGCGGGGGACAAATAAGGAGGGGGGGGGGGGAATCAAAATCAAGCCAAATTTAAATTTTATACGCAGCAAAGGAAGTGGTTCAGTGAGAAGAAACCAAAAGCAAAACAAAATCCAAGCCCAAGCGAATGTATTCTGTCAAAAGCTTTCACCGTAGAGCTCTCTTGGAATTAATTTCACTCAGATAAATACACCTATATATATATATATATATATTTATACACATTTTTATCTTCATGTTTATGACAAAATCGTCGAGAGGATTTCAATTTCTCCCAATCAATGGGATGGCAGGGGATCCAGGCGAAAATCAGAGCACGTTCATCGCTGATATGGCAAATATTCCGTTTTCGGGGGCAGATCCTTAGCCGGGGCTCAGATTGAATTGGCAATTGAAGCATTCCATTTTCGAGAGATGGAAGTGGTAAATCGGGACTGGGACTGGGTCTGGGATGGGAGCTAATGAGCAGCTCTTGGCTCGAAACAAAGGCATCCGACGTAATGGAGGCTCATGAATCACCTGTTGCTCTGCCCGATTCAGATTCGGGGGCTCTGACAAACGGTTAACAAATACGAGAACTCGTATTTTCCGGCATAAATCAAGCAAATGAGCGAACACAACAAAAACCGCAAGGCCCGAACGAATAAAAAACTCAGGCAAACAGCTGAGGGCAGCTCCAGTTGGCCAATCGTAAGAGACAGGGCCAAAAAAGAAGCCGCCTGGGCCAGAAGAAGAACGCTTTTGGCCAAAACCAGAATCAGACTGTGAGACGAGAAGAGAGAGAGGCCGAGGGAGAGCGCAGTCCGCAAATACAATTTTGCAAAGACAAAAGCGGCAGCGACGTCGACGTCTGGAGAATCTCCCCTCGGCAGAGGTTCGCTTACAATTTATGCGACGCTGACGACGACGCTGACGCCAACGCCGACGGTGATGCCGATGCCGATGCCGACGCTTGCTGGGCTTTCATTACAGCGCGAATTCTGCCCTGCCCAGAATCGGCAAAGCTCTCGCTGTCGCGGTCGGAGTAGCCGTCGCTGCCACAATGGAACATCATCATGACGTTCATTAGCGGCGGCGGCAGCGGCGGCAGAAGAAATTCAGAATTCAGCTCTGCCACAAGGGACACGAGGGTATAAAAGAACCCGACCCCACTGACCATTGCAGCAAATCTTTCTCGATACGGTTACGCGTGCGCAGTCTGCAGCAGCGCTCGGTGAGAACTATCCTGACGGCAGGATAACCCCCAGAATTAGTGAAGTGTTTTCCGTTTAGGTCATACCAGCCGTATTACGCGAGTGATAAACAATTCGAAAAACGCCCCAATAAAAAACAATCAAAAAAGTGGTGAGTGCCATAAAGAAGTCTCGCTTGAAATATCTGTACATAAATATAAAATATTAAAAATGAATTTCAATGCAAATCGAAAATTGCAAAATACGACCATATTCGTACATATATGCACATTTTTTTATTCCAATGCAATCAGAGCTAATAAATTCGGTTAAAACCTGATATATAAATCAAGGACTGACAAAGTTATTATCAATAAATATAATAAATAAATTTCATATAGAAAATCAATTTGAATCATTGGCCATTGTTTCGATGCTTAAACTGTTTCAACGAAATCTCAGTTCCCCAGAGTCCACTGCGCGGGCATCGGTCCTTAAGCAATTTTGATTCATTTAGTCCCACTTTTCACTGAAACAATCCAGACAAATCACAATCCTGTGAAGGAGGTTGAAACCTCTTTGCTATTTTTACGTCACTCTTAGACCTACATCAATCCAAATGGCCGAGCAGTCCGAAATGGGCTGACCGAACCTCAGAGTCCTCAAGCACTTGACCAGAGTGCTTTATTGTTTAGAAGTGCACAAGTAGGGAGTGAATTTTACGCACACGCATTCAAAATTTGAAGGTCGCTTCCAGCCCATCAGCTCTCCGAGCTCCCACTGTTGCCGCAGCTCTAGCTACAACAATGTAAACTTTAATTGACACCATTGTTCGGGCAACACTTTTTGCTCCATTTAACAGCCATAGATTGCCGCCGAGAGCGCTGACAGCCAGCGGGAGAAGCGCACGGGACAGAAAAAAACAGTGGGAGTGTAAAAAACGTAGAAAAGATAACGAGCGGCGACCCAGTGGGGGGGGGGGTGGGGCTGGTTCCGTCTGAGCCATGTCAGTGCACAAGTCCATCAGTCACTCGGGCCCGGCGCGACACTTCTGCCTGGAGCAGGAGCAGGAGCAGGAGCTGGAGCTGGAGCAGCCATCGCTGACCAGTCATCAATTCCGGGCACGTTGTTCAAATTATTATTATGCGCAAAATCGCAAAAGGATCTCGCACTCCACTCCGTTTCTTTCTCTCTCTGTCTCTCTAGTCGCTGCCTATATCCCTGACAGTTGTAGTAGTTACTGCTTGGGCCTGCCACTCGAGCACACAATCAAGAAATTTAAATTTGATTCGTTGCGCAAACTGCCCAACATCAACACCAACAACAAGCAAAGCGCACTCAAGTGTCAAATGTAGGAAAGATAAAGGGAAAGAAATCATAAAAAAAGACTTACACACTTGCACTCGAATCGAAGGATTCCCTCCTCTGCTCCTGAAGCCCCTCGGACGCGGTCCCGTTCTGCCTTTCAACTTGACTTCTTGTCAGCTCTTCTGGCTCTCACTTTGGCCCCCATCCCCATCCACTTTATGCTCACTTTGTCAATTTGCTTGGCATTCTGCTTTAGTTTTCAACGATTCCCATAAATTAAATTGTTTGTCGCAGGACAACATTGACAGCGTCAGTGGCAACGTCAGTGGCAGTCCCAGTGGCAGCGTTAAATGTTGACAACTTTTTGCCCAGCGATTTATGTGCGGGCGTGGCCCTAATAGGCGGCTAAGTTCCGTCAATGGCTGGTTGTTGTAAACAAATGGCAATAAAATGCATCAAAGTCAATGCAGAGCAGAGGAAGCGAGAAAGCGAGAGGGTAGCCCCTTGTTTTCAGATATCTCTTTCCCAATTCTAACCTGGTAAATCAATGGAAACCAAAGGCTGGCCACTCACTGGCAGATACTCGTATATATATATGTACGTACATTTCTGAAAGAAACTGTAACGACATCACACTTTCTATACGTATTTCGGTGAGTTTCGGTTCGGTCAACCATCTGCATAGATAAGAATCGCACAGACAACACCAAAAATTTTGTGAAAATTTGTTAATTTAAAATCCATCCATTAACTTAGCAACAACCACAACCACAACAACTATAAATATTAATAATATTTGCACACCCCGAAGAATAACCAGAAAGAAAAGTGAAATGATATCGTTTGTTGGTCATTATGCATTCCGATGGCTATCGCCCGCTCGTCTGCCTTCTGACCAGTTCACTTGTCCGCAAATTATGCTAATTTTATGTGTCAATTATCTGCCAATAAGCAGAGAGAGCAAAAGAGGGTCTGGGCTGACAGGGGGTGGGTACGCCGAGTATTCGTATATTTTTTTGGGTTACTCGGTCAAATGGGGACGAACCCTGAAGTGGCTGCTGCTGCTCATGTGTAAACATGATTTGTGCCAGTCAAGTGGTCAAGTTCTTTTTTTTTTCTGGTTCTTTTGCCCGGCATTTGCATATTTTGTTTGCTTTATGCAAATTGCGATGAATTTGGTTAACGAAAATAAAACAGGAACTTACAAAAGACCCCACAGAAGACGCCAGCAACGCAGCCAATTAAGTAAGACCATAAAATGCATCATCTATTGTTCCGAGATTGACCTACTATTGCGGACTATGATATCATAGCTAAAGCTATAATTAGCCCGGAATCCATGGCAAGTCCATCAACAGTCCATAGAACATTCCGAAAGGGTGCCAAATTTCACACATTTCACACTTTGGCACTTGGCATCGAAAGGCTTTCTCTGCCTCAAGGCAGCCAAGCCCGATCTGGGTTCCACTCATGATGCAAGTTCAATTAAAACGAAGCGAAGCGCTCAAAAGGCAAACAAACACGCAAGAAAACAAACAAACAAACAAACAAACGAACAGCGATGAGCCAAGTAAGAAAACAAATTGATAAAATGTTAGGCAAATAAGCAAAACGCTCGAATTAAACAATTCAACTTCAACTTGAACTCCGCCAAGTGCTGAGGCGGCACGCGAACCGCTCAATGATGTAATCGATTAGATGAAGCCATTATCCAGCCCCGGCACTCACGCAAACAGGTCCGCACCGCAGCTGCCACTCTTTCAGTATCTCGATCTGTATCTCTGCGAGCACTTTGCTAATGGGCGAAAGTCAAGATCGCTTTGAAGAGAAATGCGAGGCAAGCTTCTGGTCATGTAATTCCTATGCGGTCAACTCAGACAACACAGCAATGCTTGCCTCATGAATCAGCATATCCAGCTTACAAAGGGAGAAAAGAAACAAAAATGTAAACAAAAATAAAAAGTGTTACACTTAAATCGGCTTGTGGTCCGCTCTCGGATTCGTGAAGTGATGAAAAGACAAGCAACTCGGGCGGCTTATTGCTGAGCAACATCTTCGGGGCAGGGCCCCAAAGCTATGCAACGAGCAGTGGGCAAAAATCTGCCAGGCAAATTACCATAAAATTTACATAAAAGCTTCCGTGTAAAACTTATTTAAAACAAATAAAAAAGCTACAGCAACAGCAAAAGCAAGAGCTCCCTCTTGTGTGGTGGAGGTAGGGAAAATGCACAAAATCCTGTGGACACTATATCTTCTGCTAGGCGGAAGCCGAGAGGTTGTCTTGTCAGGCAGAGCCATAAACATAAACATAAACTGCCGGGACGGCCCGACCCGGCCCGGCCCGGCCAGGGCAGACAACAATTGGCAACAGGTGTAGGCCAAGCTGTATGTGAGCCAAGAAAGCAGCAGACCTGGCCCTGGCCCTAGCCCTGCCTCTAGTCGCAGTCGCAGTCGCAGTCTCAGTCTTGTTCTTGTGCCCTTATCTAATAACAGCAACGATTTGACAGCACAAAGGCAGCACAGAAATAAATACAGAGAGAGAAAGAGAGAGAGAGCCAAGTGTGAAGCGGATCCCTGAACACGTGCCCCTCCAATTCCGACCAGGTCTTAGCTTGGCTTTGACAATTTCGATAGCCCAGAAGTCGGAAACGGTCTTGGGTTGTCCCCGGTGCCTGATGCCTGGTCCCTATTGCCCAGTTGTCCTGTTCTGTTCGACTCTGTTCGGTTCTTTTCTGTTCTGTTCTGTCCGAGTTGTAGCTCAAGCCGTTGGCTTTCGTCTGTCAATTTTTGTGTGTTATTGTCCAGCGGCGAGGTTGCTACGTGCAGGGTCCCGGCCTCTTAAGTCTTGTCATTGTGCAAATTTACAGTTTTTCGCCAAACGTATTGGGTTGAGTGGAGCCGTTTGGGGAAATCTTCGAGATTGTGCCATCAAATTCGACACTAAAAAGACAAACACGTTTTGTATTGATCCCCGAAATGCCTCCAGAGAGGCCCGGACCCAAAATTAGCCAAATGAAAAGGCTCCCTGTCGGGGGGGGGGGGGGGGGCAGGCCAAACGCTATGGCCAATGGCCATGTGTGACCGAAATAAACCCAGGGAGGAAATTAAGTAATTATGCACTTGACTTGCCGTTTTTACCATGGCCCAAGCACAGTGTGCATTCCTGGCACTCCATTTAAGCCGGCTTTGGCCAGCAGCCGGCGCACATTGTCCCAGACCCAGTCCCAGACCCAGTCCCAGACCCAGTCGCCAGTCGAGTAGTAGTCGCAGTCCCTGGCCTTATGCAGATACCAATACCAATTTCAGCTTTGGCCAGATGTCCCCAAAAATGGCCTGGGCAAACACAAGCCATGCAAGCTGCCATTGACGGAGAGAATATTGGCCCATTGGCATCATGTTCGATTTTGCAGACACAGCGACGTTTTGTCTTTAACTAAATTATAGCTACTACATGGCCAGGGAGTCTGGACTTCGAATTGCTGCTGCTGCTGCTGCTGTTCCTGATCGGAACTGCAACTGGAAGTGGAAGCGGAAACGGAAGCAGAGGCGGAAGGATGGACAAAACGGGCAAAATGGCTTAAACTGAAATGTGCCAAAAACTTCAATGCCTGCAACTGACGTGATATCTCCAACCTCAACTTCTGAGCCGGGCTGGGAGTGGAGTGGAGTGGATTCTGGCTTTGCCTGGCAGTCAATAGTCAACTAAACTGCATCAAACTGCCTGCCAAGAGCGGCTGCTGTTTCGCCTGCCATCTCCCTCTCCCTCTCTCTCGTTCACTCCTCGTCTCCGTTTCAGTTTCAGTTTCAGTCAGTGTGTGTCGACCGATATCGATATAAGGCATTACCTGCTAAACTGTTTGGCAGCATCACAGGTAGAGCCAGGCCGGACCCGGTCTGGGTCTGGCTCTGGCTCTGGCTCTGCTCTGGCTCTGGGCCGAAGCACAGACAGAGCCAGCATGTCAAACAGTTTTGCAATTGTTTCGGAATTGTCTCTCGTGCAAATGCAATTTTCTTCAATTTGATTGGGGCGGAGGACACGGGACAAGGATAGTGCCAATTCCAGTTGGCAGTTGGCCTGGGCCAGGTATGCCATAGGTATCTGGAAGAAGAGTTTAATCTATTACATAAAACAAATTGCAGATTTACTCGTTGTTGCTGTTGTTGCTGTTGTTGTTGTGTTCTTCTTGACGATGCCTCTGAAATGGAAGCATGACATTTAAGTTACTTGCTTTTGCCATTTGTTTGTTTGTTACTTGAACGATACCCAGTCCACTCCCCTTCAATAGTGGGGGATTCAGGCCCCGGCCCAGGTGGTAATGTTCACATTGTCAGGCCGTAGATAAGCCTGATTTTTGTTCTGTCAGAGCTCCACTTCGATTTATGTCCATTGACATGAGTCACCACAGAATGGATCGCCTGGGACCAGATGCACAGATTAGAGAGGTTTCGATGCTGTTCTGCTCCTAATTTCCGGCATGATGAATACTCGTATAAATAAAAGATATGCAAAGGAAATTGCCTTTACTTTGAGAGAAAGAAAGAAGTGTTTTCACATGGCACTATGCTATTCCCCTGTGAATAGATTATTGCCATCAACTGATGATGGAAAACAAACCGGATCTACCCACCCACTAGTCCAATGGCTTAAAGTAAAATAATTTGAACAGAAATACGCCATATTCGAATTACCAATTTTTAAACAAAATCAAACTGAAAGTCATATGATGTAATTAAACCTTAGCGAATTCATAAAAAATCGAATAAAGAAGTCATATGTCCTTTTGTGTACCCCTCAATGGTTTATTTTTTCCGCAATTTTAATATCGTACGAGTACTCATCAAAATGCACTCCATCAACCAGACAATTACGGGCTCAAAATGCAACAATTTTATTACATAAAGCTTATGGTCAGACTAACAAATATATCAAAGCTAAAAGCCTGGAACATTCGCAAAATACCAGAAAAACAGCTGGCGAGCAGAGCCGAACTGGGGATAGACTCATCCCCCACGGTTCCCCCACATTTCCCCCACGATGATCCCAGAGAACTCCCCCCGGTGAACAATGGCCCGATGTTGACATAATAAAACGCACATAACTAGCGCACAAACAGCAGGACCAGGAGCAGTACCAGAACGGGTCAGAGGATGGGATTCAGAGGACACAAGGCCGCAGATGCCACAAATTCCGATTTTCACACAAACACACACACAGAAACACCCATATATGGTCAGTAAAAAATGTTATTAAAAAATATATCCCATAAAGAATGAGCGGGAAAGAGATGTGAGTCCGGGCGAAGCGAGAGAGAAATCATATAAAAGAGAAATCAATGCAAAACTATGGGATTTAAAAGCGCTTTAAATCGCCCAAGAATATGCAAGGCCATGGGTCATAAAATTGCGGTTTCATTACACAAAAACCTCAAGCATGACATGGAAGGGGAAGGGAGGACAGATAGATAGCTGGAGAAAACTATGATATTAAATCTACTATGGCATGTGCCTGACCAGACCTGAAAAAAACAAGAATTACACCAACTAACGTGTCCCTACATTCCAACGAGCATCCAAAGAGGACCCGAAAATCCGGATCTGAAGGATCTGCAGGAGCTGAAGCTGAAGCTGGAGCTGGAGCAGGAGCAGGAGGAGCCACTCAATACATTTTATGGCAAAGTAATTCAAAGTTAACGATGTGTAAATACTTAAGGGCTTAAAATGCAAAACCAAAACCCACGAGAGGGCGTCCACGAGGACGACAACGAGGCTGGCAACCAAAAACCGCAATTATGACAACAGAACTGGGCTAGGAAGGAGCTCGGTGGGCCCGGAGATGGGGTCTTGGGGTCGGATTTTGGGTACGGGCTGGTTGTGGCTAGCAAAAACCAATTACTTGACGTATGTACGACATATGAGGGAGCGAGTGCTGCTTGAGAGCCATGATTTGTCCTTGGTTCCAGAAATGGTAACAAAATTGCAAGCTCGTTTGTTGCACAAATGAGCCACATTGTAACCGACAAGAAGGGAGACAGGAGATGGGACCCAGACCTGCAGCCACAAAACCACATGGACATGGGCACAGTATGCGGCCGAAAACGACAATTACCCGCCAGCAATTTGCGTGAATTAACACCAGTCGAAGAACCTGCGCACAGAAAGATAACTTTTATAACTTCTTCAGTGCAGAAAACTGCACTCGACACTCGGCACTCGGCACTCGGCCCTGGACCGGGACCTGTCTGGACCAGGGTCTCTCGGGGCATCGGCAACAACAAAACGCATATATTTATTATCGCCACGGCGAGATTGCAGCGACCACAGCAAAAGACGACCTTGAAGAGCACCTGGCTCTGGTCGTGGCTACGTGATGCCCTCGGGGGGAATGTATTGTTGTTCCCTGCGTCGATTCGGCCCTGCCATCATCCTCATCATCATCATCAAGGCATGGCCAATAAATTAGCAAAGACCAAAGCGATTTGGTAAGGTTTTTATTGTCCTGGTCAGCGAGAGATGAGCGGCGGCATCAGGTGTGGATGGCGTAAATTGAATTAAACGCCGATGCTCGGGCAACTCAGCGAGCATCCGTCTTCGCGTGGTGGTGCATCAAGTTCTGGGTCCTCCCAACTAACCGATGACATATCTCAAAGCCCTCAGAGATCAAAGGAAATGCCTGAACCACCATAAACTACAAAAAAGATGCGATTATGTATTGTAGGTCCCTCTAGGGGCGGACTTTGTCTAGGCCAAAAAGGAACACGCCCCCTCCATTGCTAAGCGCGTGATTTAATGAGTTTTGCAGACACTGATTTATGCCTAATGACTGAGCCTAAATTGTTCTCTTGCCGCTCGGTTCCGCCTTCGCACAATCCATTCCTCGCTCCCCAAAATACATATGCAAATTAAGCAGCTCAAACAAATGCAAAACTAAATTGCTTGAAATAAAACTTTTCGGCCCACAGCATCGGTATGGCAATGGCATCGAGGGAACGAAACGGGCACGGGGGGCTGGGGTCCAAAGAATGAGAGAAGAATCACATCAGAAGTGAGCAAAACAGATTTGTCACAAAACCACAACAGCCAGTAAATCAGCATAAAAGGCGAATGCAAGTCAAAACATTTCAGAAATTATGACCCCGGACAAGGGCCCCGAAAAGGGTCGTCTGCCGCAAGACCAAGCCGCAAACTGAACGAGCCTGGGAGCCCAGTGAGTGAAGGGGTATCGTCGGGATTGGGATGGAGTAGTGGGGCAATGATAATTGCCCTGGCTGGGGGTGGACTGGATCAACCAAGCGTGCTGCAGAGCGAAACAAGAAAAAAAAGCCAGCTCCCGGGGTCGAATATTAAGATACCCTGGCAGATCGATGCAGTGTTTTTACTTGTGTTTAATTGTACTTCTCTAATTGGAACATAGATACATCTTTGAATGGAAAACATCCAGGAAAAATCATCATACCTTCTGAGAGAGTACAAAAATATAGGGAGACTGAAATAAGCATCCGAAAGCTACATGCTGAAGCGAGTATCTGTGAAGTAGCAGCAGCAGCTGAATTTCGTAAATGCAATAATTGCTGCTGCATCTGTGAGTGTCTGTGTGTGTATCGAGTATCTGTGCATTTGTGTGAGTGTGCAGCTTGAATGTACATGTATGAATGCATGCAGAAAAGATGCAAATCAGTCAGACATCTGGACACATGACCAGACGAATGACGGCGGCAGCTCCTCTTACCCTCTCGTGAGCATAAATAAGTTGTCTGCTAGGGGCTTTGCCTCTGCCCATCCTCAACCCCATTCCGCACCCAGCCTCCTTCCACCCACAGCGAATGCCCAATCTAACGAGAGCTTATTCATTACAAGAGAAAGAAAGGGATAGGGATAGCAGGGCAGGCACACGAGTTCTTTCTCATCTCTTGCCATACTTGAGGATCCCAAATGTGTCTGCTGCAAATAGGAGTGTAAAGAGGGGGGTAAGAAGGGGGAGGGAGTGAGGCACAAGAGCATAACAAACAGCTTTTTGTTGCTGCCTCTGCTGCTGCCTCAGTTGAGCAGACCTTAGAAGAGTAGCCCACTGACACTTCCGTTTAGGCTTTGTTTTTATACCCAGTACTGCCAGAGCCAAAGGGCTTGTGGAACCAGTGGAAATGAATGTAACCCTAGTCGAATCGGCCTACCCAAGTCTATTCTTCTGGATGTATCTGACTAAAGCGTATCGCCTAGTCTTCATACATAGTCTCTCTGCTGTTCCTCTCTGTGTTCATGAAACGGTTGCAGCTTATGCATCAAAAAAGAGATGTAGAGAGCGAGGGAGCATGCTGCAGAAACAAAGCAATTAAAAGCTTTAACTTAAAGTAGAGCCACACATTTTCTCGTTTGTTTGCCCTGGACGAATGTGCTCTTGAGAACATTTGAATGTTTTGAGCACACTTTTCATGGTTTTATTTATTTATGGTCGGCTAGTTTGATGCTTATTAAATAGTTTTGCATTTGAAATTTATTTCGGCACAAACCCATCTTTTCTGGAGGGCAATAATTTTTGGCTTTTGCCTTCAAGAACACACACAGGAGTACACACATTATTTACAAGCTCTTGACTTTCAAAACTCGTGTTCGTTTCATTTTCATTTATGCATATAAATATTCTAAGAATTTTATCTAGCATTTCAGACATTTAATTGAGGCAAATTTCATTTAAATGGCAGAGAGAAAAGTATAGAATTCAGAGGGAATTAGTTTATAAATGGTAAACATGCTTCGGTTTTTTATTGTTTATTTATCTGCACATTACAATTTAATTTTAAATGCTTTTGATAAGTCAAGAACCATTCTTTGAGACGTCTCAGAGTCGCTGCAAATGACAGGGCGTGTCATGCACTACCCAAAACAAAACCTAGATATGCGTGGAGTCCCTGCGTCCTCCCACCCCTCCACCACTCGTACTGTGTGTGTTCATGCTACTTAAACTTCAGCAAAATGTTCTGTCATTTTGACATCATTACACCCAAACACATGCATTAGTTCTGCTTTAGTCTTACCCAAGGAATGACAAAAACGGGTGACGGGGAGAAGAGGATATCATGATGTAGCCCGAGTAAGTATTAGGCGACGTGAGGGAAGAAAAAACAAAGGAAAAAGCGTTGGAAAAATGGGAAAACGAAGCAAAACTAACATACTTTGGTTGGCATAACTGCGCAGCGGAGAAGAGCTGATGGCAGAGCTGGAGGAATAATAGATTCACGCACACACACACACACACACACTCACACACACACTCTGGCCATGACAATGAGAGATGGCTTTGTGTTTGTGTTGCCGGGAAAGTGCAGATCAAATGCAGTTAACTAGCTTGTTGACATCTTCACACACAATTTCCCAGCAAACACACACTCACAACCACATGAGTTTTTGCGTGTTCGCTTTTCCTTCAGCAGTATTTTCCCAAGGAAAAAACTTCGAATCCTAAGCTCTTTTCTTAGCAATGTTGCAAGTGCCGCAAAATACTCGTATACGGCGGGGACACCTGGCCAAAAGATGACCCCAAAATATACGCACCTACATATATATGTACATATATTCATATAACAAAGTACGAGTATATATGTAGTATATATTTCTGTTTCTGCAGAACACGAATGTATTTTTCATAAGTTAAGGAAAATGAAGAAAAACAATGTTGTTGGCCAATAGGATTGCCAGGGCCATGGGATTGCTACGTGCGTTTGCAACAAATTGCAGCATAAACACTCGAAGCAGCAGCACTCTCCCATTGCTCCCCTTGGTCGGGTGTCTGTACTATCTGTGTGTGGGGGGAGGGGGCGGGTGGAGGAGGCACTGGGGCACTCATGCAAAAGTAAACGATTTTTAAATGCAATTCCACAAATGGCCCGGCCAGACGAGGCCCGGTCCCGCATTGTCACAGCAAAGTTGTCAAAACATATTATATGGACCGGTTAAATTTTAATGTCCAGGGGAGATGCAATTTTTAAAAGCATTTTCATTTTGATTTGCTCTGGGCCCACTTCGGCCAATCTTATGGAATTCCCTATGAAATATTTATGCCAGCAGACGAGCACAAAAAAGAAATACCGAAACCTAGCCAAAGTCTGTGTCTGCACTCATGCCTTCCGTGCATTCACGTTCCAATTGAAGCCGAAGCCAGATTTTGCCCCTCCTCGAGACACATGTGTACCTCAGTGATCCTCTTGACTCCAGCCTGCAAATCCCAGCTGCTCAAGAAGCTCTCCGAGTGTGGACCAACGCCTGGGACCCTGGACCCAGGACCCGGACTGTTGCTGCGTGCCACAAGCCAGACAAACTATTCCACCGCACTCGCACTTGCATAGTCTTGCGGCCTGCATGCCAAAAAGGTGCTCTCCCCCCCCTTCCCAGACGCTAAGCAGCTGGACAGAGCCGCATACACTGCGAAAAAAGTTATTAAATCTGGAAAATACTCTTACAGAATTCTAAGAATATATATTTATTTTAGAAATTTGAATTCTGTAATTATTAAGACATACGAACTGTATGTTTAATTACAGAGGCTTATAAGAATAAAATACTAATTGATGGACTGTGGGTCCTGTGTCCAAAAACTAGGTTATTTGTGTTTTATTTCAAGTGTAAGAAATTTCCGAGATTGGTTTTACTCGATTGGAGGGCCGAAACATGTGCTTGCGTCATCGAGGTTTCAGCGAGGGAACTTTAAAGTCAATATGCCAAGAGGGCATCATAATTTCGTTCGTAAATAACAAACAAATTATACAAAATCTTGTATATGTACAATTAGATAATATTGATTACGATTTCTGAAATTGTTTGATTAATAAATTATTGCTAAAATGCAGTCAACATATTATAAGACTAGGTAGACTAATAAGGTGTTATTCCTGAATTAACTTAGGGCTAAGCAATAAATATTATTATTTATTCTAGATTCAAATGGAAAACAAATTATTGCAAAGTACCTTTAATATAAAGTTGATCGAAACGCCCTTTGGCTCCTTTACAGTGTTTCGGACAGTTTCGTACTCCCCACAGCACACCCTCACCATTTAAAAAAAGAATCTCAGTCTCTCCGTAGCTTCGACTGTAGCTTCATTGCATACTTTTCCGAACAGAATGTTACAAATATGCTTGTCTCGTTCGTATGCCATGCCTACTCATGCCTGTGGCATTTTCTGTATCTGTATCGGTATCTCCGGCTCTGGCTCTGGCTCTGACTATATCTGTATATCTGTATCTGCGTCTGAGATGGAGCCTACCGAAGCTCATTTATTGTTCTTTCCGCACAGACGAGAGTCAGTCAATGACACAAACAACAAGGAAATGAAGAAAAAAGATGTTTCCAAAAGACAAAACAATGCAATAAACGTAATTACAATTGAAACGTCCCTGAGTGGGTAGCTGGGCGAGTGGGCTGAGATTGGGGCCAATAACGAGGACAACATGTTTGTCAACTGGCATACTCGTACATTGGAATTTATCAATAATTCCCATACGGACAGCTCCGAAGTCCTTTTCTTGCCAATTATACACACACACACTGGCTGGGCCAGGACACGGACTTGCACTCCTTTTTTCACAATACCCACCCAATATACGTGCTGGTATCTTTTCTCAGTTTGCAATGCTGTCCGGACTTACTTCATTTCATTGCCCGTAGTTATGGCATCTACAGTGAATCTGTGCATTCTTTTGTACAGACTAAGATTCCCACAGTACGGCAGTAGCAGGGCAGTAGCAGGGCTCTCGTGCCTGAGAAAGTAAATACAGGAATATTTTGTAAGTGCTTTAGTCCTTAGGTTAATCATTATCGAGGAAAAAAAAGAAAAATTATAATTCCTTAAATTATTTGGAGGGGGTTGTAGATCTTTATAATGGGTATTCCACAGTCAGGACAGTCCAACGTGTTCAAATGAATGTACTATATGTAGATGTGTGCTATTTATTTAAATCATAAATATTCTCTTGTAATTGTAAACTGTTCCATAAATAATGGTCAGAAAAGAGTTTGGCACTCAGATTAGAGATAACAGATCAGAGTGCTGTAAAAATAACTTCACATGAGGATTCTCAACCAAACTATTTGAATACATAAATGACTATTTGTAATTTTCTGTCTCAATTTAAAGGGTCTTTTTTAATTCATCCCAACTTTTTCCTGAAAATTCTTTAACGTCCACCAAAAGTTGAGTTGGATTTTGTTGGCCTCTGGCGGTATTTACTTTGCTGCATTGATTCTGCAGGAAATTCAATTAAAATTGATGCTGCCACTGCTGCTGCTGCTGCCAATTGTTAGATGGGATTAGAAGGAAACAAACCAGAGAAGAAGGAATCCCATTCGAGTGTCTTGGGCTTAAATCACAGTTGAGGAATCCTTTGGCAGACACTCAACAACTTAATTCGAAAACGCATTCGCCTCCAGGCGCACTCACATTAACAGAGTTCTCTCTGCGATATTGTTGTTTCGGGCTGGTTCAGTTTTGGGGCTTCCTTCAAGGTACTCCAATGTTCCACAACAGCAAGAGCAGCAGCAACAACAATCATCAACTGTTGGCCCTAGCATCTGCTGTAGCCGTTGCAACCGCCGGCAAATGACAGGCAAGGGTAGCCGTGGACTTCCAGCCCCACCCACCGACCGCAAACACCCGGAGGGAACATGGCCAAGTTTCGGGCAACGGGCCTACGCCCGGCCAAGTGAAAACAAGCATGAACAGAGATCCCACCCATAACAAAAAACAGGATGCAGCGCGGCGCATCCTGCGCCTTTGGCTTTTCGGCGGCAACTGCAACTGCCACTCGAATTTTGAATTACGGCCAGGATGGGTTGGCCGCGTGTTTAGATCCACTTCCTGGTTGCCTTTTGAAAGTTTTGCGCCGCCCTTGCCTGGCCCGCGTGCAACTTTGCAACTGTACATAAATTTAATTTCATTTTATGAGGCGGCATGCAACATCTTTGAGAACTGTACCACACACCACGAAATCGACACGGAGAAAAACTCCTAACCAACTCCGTACAGTTTTTCAGATAAGAAAATTCGAAGATCTTTCCCTTTGTGAATTTAGGGAAAAAATAAGTAAAAATTAGCATATATTCTCTAAATTCTATATGCTTCTAAAAAAAGTTGAACTCTCAGTGTACGCACCACTAATGCAATTTTATTTCTTTTTCTACCATTTTTCATTGCAGCCAGACCTTGCCACTTTCCACTTTTCACTTGCCACTGCCGCTTTTGTGGGCGTCGGGAAACTGTTTCGGTGAGTTAAGTATGAATAATGTTGTTTTAGCGCTGCGTTCCTGAGTTCGAAAACTTATTGAAATATGTCGCAGCAGCAGCAGCAGCCGGCCACTACACCAGCTTCTGTGTGTGTGCTTTTAAGCTTAATTGAAAGTTCGGCCCTCACCTCACTCAGCCCATCCGGCCCTTCCGGCCCATCCATTCAGGCCAAGGCAGCAATATGCCGGCAGCCCCAAAAGTTTGGCCAGAACGCACTATGTTCCTAGCCAGGCTGTAAATTAGCGTCAGCTGAACACTAACATATATAGTGCATTTTGGGGTCCTGGGGCTGGAACAGGTAACTGCATTTGCGAGGCAGAGATTTTGCATTTACATTTTTGTGGATAGCCTAAAACTGTAATTGAAATACGAATTTATATTCCATTTAACAATAAACTCACTGTCAATCAAAAGTTGTCCGGACCAGAGTGGAACTTGACAATATTTTTACATTTGTGTCAGAAAATTGCCACATGCAACTCAAGACCACACAAATGTAACATCGAATCTCACATATACAAAAAAAGAGAGATTGAGAGTTCACTGAGAATTGCTCAATCTATATGGAGAAATCGGCACACAACTTTTTACGCACAACAAATTTTGCTGGTGGAAAACAAGACATGGTGGAAGCCAGCGGGAAAAATCCAACGAACGCCAGAAATCTTTTGCAGCTGCTCATAAAAATGTTAGATACCCACACCACACCACACCACACCACTCCATCCCACCCCACTCCTTCCTTACAAACTAGTTGCAGTTGCAGTTGCGTTTGTGAGAAATTTGTTATTCGATTTTTTCGATTTCTATATGGCCATGCAAAACTTCAACTTCCAGAATGACAGACACTGGCATGTCAGCTACTCCACTTGGGGTCCGTGAAGAAGGGTGGCCAGTGCCGCCTGGGAAGGCTCTGGCTGGCACCACGGAAATGGCTTGAAATTTTCAGCTGCGCAATGATGCACATTAAGTGTCAAGTGCCAAAAGTTGTCGACAACAACAAGAGAGTTTTCCACAACTTCCTTGAAGCGGATGGAGATGGGGCACGGCACTCCTATTGACGCCGCCTGTCGTCATTGGGAACCGGAAAGACATACTCGTACACCCCGGCATACCCATATTATTTATTTATTTATTTTCCGTTAACTCTTCGCCTTCGATTTTGTGCAATTTTCAAACGTGCTGCCGTCTCGCCTTCAGCTTTACTCTTCCATTGTGCCAACGGAATTCCAAAGGCCATTTGCGGTTAAAAATTCGGTGGGTGCTGGATGGTGGGTGGGTGGGAGTGGTGCATCAGATCCATATAACAATAGAGCAATGAGGGCACGCTGACGCCATTTCCAATATTTATTTACGCTTCCATCTCAACGAGTATCTGAGGGAGAGAGAGAGTGTACCCCCGCCCATCAGAACTGAGGATACTCGTATTCCACGGAGTTTTCAGTTCCGGCTCGAGTACGTGCTCCGCTTGATTTGCTGCTCTTTCCGATAGAAAGATAGGGAGCGGAGCAGAGTGGAGTGGAGGAACACATATTTTGACGCATGTTTGTCAAATGTGCAATATGTTTTTATTACTATTTCTACATTTCTTTTTTTCGCTTAGCCAGCAATTGTAGCTGCATTTGAATTATCTATTTGCTGAGCAAATAAAGCGAACAATTTACATTTTAAACTCATGCATTTTCATCAATAATTGAAAAGAGAGTGACAGGGACTGGATTCAGAGAGTGGAAATCCATTTTCCCCCCGGGGCAAACAAGCTGCCAACCCTCCCGCCCAAGTGCATCCAATTGGAAAAGTTGTAAAATCAACAAGTCATTGGCAAACAGCGGCAGCGGCCCAGACGACAGCGCAAAAAACATCTCTGTTAAAATGTTTTGCTTATTTGCATACAAAAATACACAGAGAAGGGTGGCGAGAGACAGGGAAAGCAAGAGGGAGCGAATGAGAGGGGAAGCGACAGACAAGTCCGTGGGTAAGCAAACAGTTGCTCCTGGGACTGAGACTGGGAACGGTCTGGGGGCAATCGTCAGGTGGTGGCTGCCGATGCTGCTCAAGTGCATGAAAGAGTTGCAATGGCTGCCAGCGGTGCAGAAATAACTGTATTTAGAACCGGAAGCGGAACTGAGCAGACCCATATGTGTTTATCTGTGCCAGTGTGTGTATGTGTATGTGTATGAGCGAGCAGAAGCTATTCTAAAATTGAAACTGTCGAAATTTTACTTCCCCGGCAGATGCCAGCCATTGCGAAAAGGAAACAAAAAAAAAAAGGTAAAAAGGTTAAAAACCACCCCGGAAACTGTTTCCTGAAGCGTTGTCTTTTCGAAAAACAACTTCCAATGAGCTGCTCGAGGATTTGTGTGGTCGTTTTGAAGCGAAATCGTCTTATTTTCTAATTCAATTTCCGATGGGAACGGCAGAATTTGGCTGGCCATCGAGTTGCACTTTTAAACAATAGAATTTAAGCCGAAAATTCCGAATTCAATAAGCCCAACCAAATATCACGTATACGTATGCCATCTGCACCCAGTTTAGTTTCACCAAATCGAACAATCACAAAACCTGTACTACAAGCTTATGTTTTGGATCGCAGCTCGTAGAGCCCTGTATACCCTATCCTTTTTGGACCGATATTTCGAATATAAATGAACTCTATCAATCAGATTGTAACAGCTTCCTTGGCAAACGTCAGCCCATAGTGAGTATATTCTCTAGAACACCCTCTGGTATCTAGCAAAATGGAAAACAATCATAGTTAAAGTTTTTGACAGTTTAAAGCCGAATCTGGCTGTGTGGTGGCTGGAAGCGGCCAAAATGCCAGTTAACTTTTTGTTTGCATGGATTTTTCGTGCGGTGTCCCTTCCTCAGCCGGACGGCCAACATTTTTGCAATTCTCGTGCAAATGATGCCCTCCGGAAGTGCCTGGACACATGGCTCAGTGCGTCCAGAGCGTCGGCGACAGACCAGTCCAAAGCACAGTTCTGGCATGGGCGGTATCGGTGTTTGGGGGCTGTTGGTGGCTCTGCGTCGCGCATCCGCAAAATCAATGTTAAGCTTGTAACGTGCAAAAGTTAATGCCACAGTCCGGCCCATGCCGCCAATAACGGCGGACAAAAACCGACCACACGGGGCCAACAAGAAGCGCAACTAAAAAGCCAAAGCGGAAAATGGCTCCAAACACACACACAGATACAAACGGACACACTAAAATAAAAGCGAAACAAGTCCGAGCATTATGGTGGAGACTAAAAGATACCCAGCACAAAGTTTTTTTTCTTCGAATATAATAAAAATGCATATAACGTAATAAAAGGAGGTTCAGAGTCATACCAGGAGCATTAGCAAGCCAAGACGGATAAATTTGAACACTCAACCTACTGAATAGAAAAAATCAATGCAGGAATCAATCGATCGGTATATACAAGAAGGATTATTGATTGTGCAATCACGCTTTTATTGCTAGATAATTGATCCTCAAAATGATCAGGTCACAAATTTCTTGCTCTGCCTGTTATACCCTTCTTCTTTTGCAATTACTACAGAACAATAAAAGCCGCGCCCTCCGACCTCGAATATAATCAACGAAACGTAAAAACGCTGCCATATTTAATATGAAATTTATCTGTGTCTGCATGTGTGTCCAACTAAAAGAGCCATACAACCACTAAGCGCAAGAAAAACAATGAAACTAAAATTATAAATGCAAAAACGATGCTCAGGACGCCATGAAAACCAAACGAAAATCGAAAAACGAAACTGACTATGAATAGATATTGCCTCTACATATAGATACATATATCTATATGTAGGTTTGTGGTCTGACATACTGCCCAGAATAAGGGACTCGACGAGAACAAACACTCGTATTCGAGTATGAATGTATATTGTTCAGCATTTTGGCTATTGTTGCATTTCTGTTGTCATTTTTAAGCCAATTTCCGTTCATTTTGACGCTTCCGGTGCTCACACATACACTCGTTGATGTATGCATTTAATGAAGTTTTCCTTTTTTTGGTTTGGCTTTTGACTTTTGGTTTTCGTCTGTGGCCGCTGCTGCCGCCGCTGCTGCTGCTGCTGCTGCTTCTGTTGTATGCCACACGCCAGAGAGCCACATGCAACGGAACTAACGCTGTGGAAGCCACCAATTCAAACATATATAGTTGTCAATTGCTTGGAAACATAAACTACAATTTATCAGAAATTTGATCTCTGTCAAAAAGAATACTTAATTTAACCAAAGCAAAGGCAATTGTCAATTTTTCGAACACTTGCTAGAACGTCGGCAAAATGCCCCAAGAAATTAAATACTAAAAGTAATCAGACTTATGCTTGCATAACTATGTATTATTTCATCTCTTAATTCAACAACAACCTACATTCCAAGTGATAAGCAAGTTGACCAAGCAAAAACACATCCAATTGGACCACTTAACTTTATGGCATTCGCATTCGCAAAGTCAAGTGACTTCAATTGGAAAAAGGCAACTAATCTCCTATATCAGCTTCCATGTTGCACTCCTCTTATCAGCGCTTCCAACTTTGATTAACGCCAGCAGATCGTGCAGCTAATCCATGCAATGAACGGCATCATTAAACAAAAACAGAAATACTTTGAAAAGACAAACACAGAGAGCAAAACCTTCAATGGCAGAAGGTCGTAGCTCAGCAACAAAAGGAAGCCAATAAAATCGATTGCAGCTACTTTTTCAATGCAGCAAATAACCCAATAAGCTAGGACATACAAACACGAGTCCGTTCTGACAACAATATGTTCCACAGACAAATATGAATAAATTAAATTTGTTTTACACGAGTGCACTTTATAAAATCTAATAAATTCTAATAAATAAGCAGTTGGAGCGACGAGGTCGAGGTTTAAATAATTTGCGGACGACTATTTATTATTTAAAGTGGTGCACATAATATTTTAATTGTTTTGCTTAAAGTCTGGAAGGCTACACCATTAACACTGTCAATTTTGCTCCCATATTTATTTAGGCTTCCTTTGACAAATCCCCTTCTAAAGCAATAACGATTTAATACAAATTTTCCAAGAATACGTGTATTTTGCTAGCAGTTGAAATTTTTTTCTTAAAGCCCATCTGGGATCATCAAAAAAGTTCCAGCGTGCACACAGATCCATATACAATAGTATTTACTGCTTTACGAGGCCTCCATCCCCCCGCTTGAGGCAATGCAAATAGATGGCACAGGGCGAAAAAGGGGAGCGGACCGACAAGAGGTCATATTGTAGGTAAAAACAGACCAGGGCAGGGAACGTTTGTTAATATTTTGCGTCTCGTTTTTGCCGACAGTCGTCGATGACAGTTGCAGGCCAATGTCCACATGGCCAACAAATTGCATAGTTCGCTGAAAATGGCAATATGCGTGTGGGCCCAAAGGGGGATCGGACAAACAGTTGTCACACTGTTTGCCGGATAACCGTTATTATATCGTACTCTCCACGAGTGTATGTGTATGTGTGGGTGTGGGTGTGGGTGCATCTGTGTGGCCAGTGTGGTACAGTGTGTACGTATTCCTGGTCCCGTTTGTGCCTCGAATCCATTTGACATTATGACGACGCATCATCGAACAGAACTGGTATGAAGGAGGGGAGCCGTTTAATTCTCGGCTTCCCCTAGCACCATGACCCATATCCTGTGACATGCCCGCCTCATCACCGTTCGCTGACCAGGGCGACTTTTTAATAAGCTCGATTTGGTGCGTTTTAATTAAAAATTGTGGGCTCCTGGCTTCCTGGCTCTAGCACAGGGCCAGGTCGGATGTGTGCCGGGAGAGAATTAAAGAAATTTCATTATTCCGGCAGAGTCCAGGGCACACAAAACTGTTGCTTCTGTTTGCTAGGTCCAATATTTGGATTGCCCAAACAAACAGACACAGGGAGCAGAGACACGCATATAAAAGATTTATTATACCTTTTTTGGTGAAAGTTTCTCCAATTAAAAGCCAAAGCGCAGCATATGCAGTCACATTGTTGAATATTTACATAATAGCAGACCAGGAGAAAATTAATAATGGAAATGAGCTGCAGCTGGAATAACCGCATCGCATTTTATTGAGAAAATCGCGCCATAAAAAAGCACTTTGGTAACACAGCACAAAAACGAGCAGTTTTCCGTGCCAGAGGAAGGTGCAGAAAGTTTATTCATTTTGGCAGCGAACAGAAATTGTTCCTTACTTATGGACATACAAAGAAGCAGACGCACAGAAAATAATGGCTCGCTTTGTGAACCGAAGCGCCAGATACCCTTGCAGAGCCATCATGCATCTGCGAAAAATATCAAATTAAGCTCATTTCATAAAGATTGTTTGGAAATTCGTAAGAAATGGCTTTGCCTGCTTGATCTCCCATCATTACGGAAAAAGAAAGAAATCATAATAGCCATTCAGAGAGTATACAACATACAACATCTATAGAGACTGGGTGGGTGGGAGAGCGAACCAACCCCTAGAACTTTCCCTCTTACTCTCCGCACATGTTCCACAAATATTATTGCCCTGTATTTCATTTTTATGTTGACTTTTGTCTCACTTCTTCGACAACAGTCCCGTGAAAAAAATGTTTATTTGGCGTGTTGCAGCAACACAAATAATTGTCGAGCAGCATGTTGCAAGTCTGTGCACACTCTTATATATACTCGTGTGTACACGTGTGTGTTAGCGTTTTGTGGTTGTTATTTACGACCTGGCTCTAAGCAACTAGTATAAATATTAAGTATACGCAACATTGTCACGTCAGAATCTAATGAAAAACTGGGGTGGACTATGCCGCCATGCTCTCGATTTATGCTGATGGAAAACTTTAAACGATAAAGCATCGATAAAAACCAAACGCTATCCCAGCCCTGCCTCTCGCTTCCCGTTTATCCCTCACCCCTCAACACATTCAAATGGTAACAGCTGGGCGGACAAGGCAGCCGCTATGCATATATCGGGCTTTCTATGTCGTCTATATATGGCTTGTCTATCTATGCTATGTCTCTATGCCGTTCATGGCTGCAGAAAAAAAGGCTTTCGACGGAAAAGGCTGCTCCTGCAGCTTTTGATACCGCCTGCATGGCTGTGTCCATGTGCGCGTAAAGTCCATTAACATGAAACGCAAACAAACAGGATTCCATACCCGTCCCTTCCGATCCCATCCCATCGCACAATTTTGGACACTCCATAAACAACGATGCATCGCTGGAAAAAAGTCCAACACTAAACAAACCCCCACAAAATTCCAGCTGTAGTTTGCATCCGAAAAACTTCCCCAGGAGCGTACACAAATTTTGTGCCAGAAATTTGTTCCGAAATGTAATACTTTTCGGAGAGGGAAGCACCGAGGAAACCAGTAAACCGAACCCACATCATATTAATTGAATCATACCAAGGGGAAATGAAAATTAATAATATATTTGCCTCCTCCAGATTTGATTATGAATTGCAATTCTGGTCTAGAATGCGGGGCAAACAATTCCAAACCTTAAGACTTGATTAAATCGAAGATACAATATAATTTTCAAACAGAAACTTACCTTTACTGACTTCGTCTCTCTTTCTCTCTCTCCGTTGCAGGAGTCGTATCTGATTGGAGAGGAAGGAGCACTGAAGGAGCAGAGCAGAAAGGTAAGAGCTGGCTAATTGAACGGTTGCGAGCAAATAGCAAATAGCTGGGCATCCAGACAATTATTGTTGGTAGCATTGGTCAGGTCACGCCTTTAAGCCAATCAACTAAATCAACAAAACGCATACGCCATGTATGCCCGAGACACAACCGACACAAACAGGGAATTGGACCAGGGCTATGTATTGGCCTGTTTGACCCACAGCGCCCTGTTTGACCCAACACGAAAATTCAAGGCTTAAAATCTATACAAATAAAGGGATTGGACGGGGGGCAGGGGCAGCCGACAATTATTACTCGTATGGGAAATGTTTTTCGGGGCGAGGCGGTGCGGTGCGGTGCGGTGGCGGAGCAGGACTTTCATTGAATACAATGGCATTAGCAACAATAACAAAGATGCGCACACAATCGAGCAAATATTTAGTGAAGGGAAATAATTTCTAATAGGTTTTCCTTCCAATTGAAATCGGATATTATGTGCTCGTGTGATTGTGATTGTGTTTGCGCACTATTTGGGCAGAATTAAATAGAAGCCTGGTCACAAAACTCCAGGCAAATATTTATTCTGCCTCTCCGGCCGACTGTGGTTCACCCAGAAGTTTTTAATTAAACGCCAGTACGAGACTATGCCAGAGATGGAGCTGGTTAAGCGATTTCCTTATAATAAAAAGTTTATTGTTTTCCCATTAAATTTGGCTCAATTCCCCAAGCCAGTTTCAGTTACTGGAGACTGTTCAATCATTAGTTATGCAAAACACATAACAACAAGTACGCCAGACCCATCTCCATCTCTGTCGTTCGCTTGGAGCGTGCTAATTTCCAATGGATGAGAGAGAGCCGGGGAGAACCAAAAATTAAACCAACAAAGATGGAAAGAAACTTCAAGTTTGCTTTGGCAGCTAAGAAATTAAGCTGTTGTTACAAACTAAGCAAACTGGTCTAACCCCCGGAAAAAAGATTGTGAGAAAATATTCCGACCTAGACTACGTTTCTTCAGCTCCAAGAAACATTGACACACAGATACTCCTCCTCCTACTCGTACTCCTACTCATACTCGTACGGCTCTGTAGATTCAGGTGCGTGTGTGTTTATTTCACACCTGAAGTGTGATGAAAATATGACAACAGAAGCACAGCACATCCCACGAACAGACAGCTGCAGAGTGGAAAATTCTGCTCCACTCTTGAACGTGTGACTGTGGGGCATTCGTGCTTGAAGAGTTTTCTCTAGTTCTACACAAACAAAACATAACTCGGAGCTCTTCGTCGCCTTTACACATTGCTTTCCACTTTTTGCAGCACGAACAGGTCTACGAGTCCTTGCCAGCACCATCATCGTCATCCTAGTCGGTTGTCATCGATATTGTTTCCCCTTCCTCACGAAGACTCTGATTGAAAATGCAAATTGCAAATACTAGTTGGGAAATATTCAAAATTAGGTCGGGGCTAGATTTGGTTAGGTTGTCCCTCCTTCAACAATATTTAGCTGTACCCATCTCTCGCACACGAATGAACTGTGCGCCTCCTTCATCATGATAATCAACTTAATCGACAGGATTCCGTTGCAGACATCCAAAAATCCGGCAAGTCAGCAAACTTTACTCAACTTTGACCCCCTCCCCAGTCGCATTCATAACCATTTGCTCCATCATCCAGGGAGAACTATGAGTTTACCTGTGCAATAACGAAAGAATGTTCATTTAATGCTGTGTGAGGGGAAATATTTGTTTGGCCTTGACAAATCAGTTTTTGCTGGTATTTTTTATAATAAGCGGCATGACAAAACGCCAACACATTCAGCCTCCCATGCCTTACCATCCCCCCACTCCCACCCCGTCCCGAGCACAAAAAGTCAATTGATTGGGGAGATGGAATTCCTTCGGGCTGGGGTAGAAGTTTGATGGCAAAAAATAGAAGCCGTGCAAAATTCATACACGACCGGGATTGATTTTGGGCACGACAAAAGCCAGTCGGGACCATATATACACACAGGGATCTATATATATCCCCGGGTATATATCAAACACACTCATGTAGGACAAAGAAAAGAGCAAATTCGGCTTGCTTTTGTGCGCTGCCTTCCTGTTGCGACAACGACACGGCATTTATAAAAATCATACGCACTGCTGTACCAGCAGCACACGGGGGAAAAATGTTGGCACGGTAGGAGCAGGAACAGAAGCAAATGGCAATATATTCTTATTGCTTGTCGGGCAACATGTTCGCGAACGATTCTCGCATACATAATGTCAAGTTTCGACAAAAACTGTCACCTCTTTGGCTCATAAAAACGTTGGACTAGGAATAGATTCCTCAGCCTGAAATCAGAGAATGTTCCGCTCAGACAGAATCCCCGTCATTAGCAGAGACCTAATCCACTTGACTGCTGTGCGACCAACTGTGAAAGATTCGCCCAGCAAAACAAATCACTTGGACCTTGGGATCTGGGCTCTGACTTGGCCAGCATCGAAGGGTACAGTAAGACCAGTATTAAAACTCAAATAACGTACAATTCAAATGCTTGGCACTAAAACCCAATTTATATGCCCATCGTGGGCGGATGGGGGAAAATCAAGTAAGCAACGAGCAAAACTTTTCTCAAAAGAAACTCATTCGAAAGCGAATATTAATCGGACGAAACAATGCATAATGTATGACATCAGAAGTAGAACTCTGATTTTTAATAGAATAACAGGCAGAGATAGATGTTGAAAAAGGTATCACCATGGAAAAAAGGAACATATAAAGTCTTTAAAATGTTTTCAACTTTTCGGCAGTCAATGTTGGGTAAATTTTGATGAAAGTCTTTTTAGATGAAAATGAACCAAGGCTTGCTGAAACCTATTCATTTGTACCTGAAAACCAAATCCGCACATGTGAATGCTGCTCTGAAATGTGACAAAAACAGACCACTTTAACAACTACTATTTTCTATATATTTTGATGAGTTATAGAGCTGTCACGGACAACACCAAGTGCGATTCGAATACAAGAAAAACAACCATAAAACACTAAATTCTGGTGGCGTGAGAAAATCATATAAAATACCTGCTCAAAGTGGAAGGAAGTTGTCATTCGGCAACACTTGCGAGCACACACATGAGACACGGAAACTTCAAAATGACAATTGGAGGGGCGTGCGTGGAGGCGTGTCCTCAGACAAGTCTTTCAATTGCTGCCGGAAAAACTTTTGGCCAATTTAAAAAGGCAAAAGGAACGACGGACGAGCAAAAGAGAGAAAAGTAAACCTTAAAAAGATCAGGTATTAGTAACGCCCTGACAGATTCCGGCCAAGTTAGTTGGAGTGGCTTGCATGCAGGCTCAGAGCGGATGGATCCCTCGTCACTTGGCAACAGAGCAATTGGAGCATTCGAGACTGTCTGTCAATCAGGGACAAGAGCAGCATCGGCAAACAAACCAACTAATTGGTTGAAATGCAGAGCAGAGCAGAGGGAAAGCAGAAACCAAAATTGGGAGCTGCCAAAAAGTTTTACGCTTATTAAACAGCAAAAAAACACAACAAAAAGTACCAACAAAACAAAGCCAACTGATGTAAAAAATGGTGTTGAGAAATTCATGATTCATTAGCAAAGTCAGGCCTGGTCGGGCCCGGGACAAGTGGGTAACTTTTCAGCCAAGTCTATTGCACCGACACCGACTGGCAACCAGTGCCTTGGCTAATTTAAATTCTTTTGGCGCCGTCGCCCGCAAAGATGCCAGATCTACCAGAGACGCCCCGACGAGGTCCTATTAGGAGTAGTCGGGCATGACAGCTCCTTAAGCGCCTGAGTGATTGACATCAAAAAGGTCTAGGCAGCAGCTTCAGCCCGAGCAGATACGAGTACGAGCCCCAGTATATGTCTGCGGATCTATTGGGGATATAATTAAAATTTCGCATCATTAGGAATTTGTATGTTCGCCTGAACTTTTGGCCGAAGTTTAAGTTGAATGAGCGGGCACTTTTCCATATTTATTTCCGAACTGGTTTATTAAATGAGTGCAGAAAATACAGCAGTACTTCAAAATCCCTCAAAAGAGGACTTCTCTGAGCCCACTAATGATTCCGAAGAGCAGAATTATTGCCAGTGGGTTGCCGGGACAACAACCACGCTCGACACTCGCTCAAAGTTAATTTAATGGAAATGGCAACAAAATACTAACAATCGCTGAGGTTGTCCAGGACAACACCAAAAGGCTGTGCATTCTCCACAATTGGGCAATCAAATCTTGTGTGAAATGAAAGCGGATATGCCAGAACAGACCTACACATCTAGCCATATCCATGTCCAGCTCCAGCTCCAGCGCCTGCTCTGACAGCCGTCTTAAGCAACTGCCTAACAAATCTCACTAAATGCCAAGACAAAAGTAAATGAAATTGCACTAAATCTAAAGGGAATTTGTCTTCAAAAAATTTCAACCTTTTGGCCCCAGGCGGAACTGGGTCTTGGCTCTGGAATGGGTAGCATCAGAAAGGTACGAACAGGCACAGGCCTAGGCCAAAGTGATAAACCGTTTCCACTGACATTGCATATAAATCTGCTACAAAGTTGCGTCTGCCACGGCGGCACGGACAGCTCCAAATCGTGCCGGATTTGTCACGCCAAATCGTTGGAAATGCTTTTGCCTTGTTTATGCGTCTCTCCGCCGCGCACATCCCCCCTCAGACCCCACTCCCATTTTAGTCAAATTTCGCACAACAGCAACAAGAACAACATTAAAACGATAGTAGAAGAAGCAGCAGCGTGTCTCTCTGACTGGGTCGTAAATCTTTGAGTAGCTTATCTCCTCCAACAAAACTGTGCGCTTTTTTAATTCGCCGGGAAATGTATGCAAAACGGAGCCAGAGAAATCAAGAAGAAAAAATGCTACCAAATTTAGAGCAAATCAAGAAGAAACAAAAAGCTAAGAATGTTCAAACCTTTGCATACCCTTGCAAGATCCGTTGTTTCTATTTATTTATTTTGTATTTGCATACATAATATGTATAGTTCCTATGAAAGCTAAATAACATAGGGATCCAATATTGGAAGTTCCGACTTACATACATACATATAGCCTCCGGAAGCAAATAAAACGATGTGTTGCAGGCATCTCCGAAATATCATGCTGTCCTTTGGCAGGGTATTGAAACGGTTTCAAACGTAGAGGGAAAATGTTAAATGCTTATTTAAAACGAGGCACATGTTCGACCAGCTGAGAGGAGAGGATATATTTTTTTTTGTTTTTTGGGCAAGTCGGGATAACGAATGACTCACACAACTCGCAAAAGATGAGTCTGAAAATTAGGTTAGCAGAGACAATGTTTCTCTTTTGGGTTTTGGGATACTTCTTTGACCAACATTCAGATCAAACTTTAAGCCGCTTTACATCCGACAACCAGTAAAACAAAGGGCGAATGACAAGCACCCTTCCCTCCCCATTTCCCATCTCGTGGGCCATTTATCATACAACGCCAACACAATGCTACAACCGATAGGGAGACGGAGACAAACCCGAAATCAAAGATTATGTCCTCAGCTTGATAAACGAGATGCTCCCACCGAGCATTCTGTTGTTGTGGCATTAACACCTCAGCGGATCCCAAAACAAATTGGCTCATTGAAGGGACACCGACATCATCAAAGTCAGTCAACTAATTCGCAATTGTTTTAGTTGGTAATTAGGATGTTGGCAGACATGGCGGGAGGGGTGGAGAGCGGCAAAGGATAAATCAAACCAAGAAAAATAAGAATAACAAACCAATCTGCACCCAAGATAATTTGATAAATTTGATGAGTCTTTGATGTGCCAAAAATAATTGCATGCAAATTTATTTTAATGCATATTTACCCGCGTAATTGCAGCAAATTTACGTTTCATTTAATCGCCGTTCAACGACGTTCTAGGGACCAGATCCCAGACCAGATCCCAAAACAGACGAAAAGAACAACAAGAAAATTAAACGAAATAAAAGATGTCGAAGCTGAACATACCCTTATTAATGTTGAGCCAGGCTACAGCTTTGTAGGTGTATCCATTTGGGCTTGGGGTATTCGGGAATGAGTTAGAAAAGTAAACCTCACGGCTCAAAGGCGGGCAAACTTAAATAAGTTCCTCGTACAATTTTTCTGTCAGAATGCCACAGTGACAAATGTCTCCCCAAAACGCATATACCCATTTCTGCTGCTGGGGTCCTCTGGGCAGTCAAATGGCGACCGTGAAAAAGCGGCAAACAGATTATAACTCCCAACTGACATTTGGGGACTTTATTATTTGGCCATTGAAAAATGCGAGACTATCCGTGGCTGGGATGTGCTGGTGGTTGCTGGTAGAATGGTGGTTCGGGGGACCCAAGTGGATTTTAATTTTTCAAAGTTAAACAGCGTCGTCGACCCTTTTTTTGAGCCTTCCCGCTTGACTGGACACGGCGGAAGGGTGGATGGTGGATAGCGGATGGCGGATGGCAGATAGCGGAGAGTGGACTGGCCCTGGCCAGGGCCATGTTTGTATAAATGTCGACGGGATTTGGCCATGCAGCGTTTTATTGTTCACCTTTTGCCACTGCGACTGATTGATCCCTTGGGTGGCTTGGCACGCCCCGATACTGTTGGCGTTTTGGGTCTGAGACTGGAACTGGGGACTGGGCCTGTGTGTAATTAATTTTGCTTTTTGCTTTTTGATTTGTGATTTGTGCATGGCAAAGAGCGGGCGCAAAACCATCAAATTGTCACGTAATTATATTTACGTTAATGATGTTTCGACCCGGCGACCGAGGCGACCATCGGAAAAGTCAATTAATATTTTGGTGAATGAACAACAATTTAGATTGTTGTGTCGCTGGCGGACTTTAATTAAAATGCTTTGGCCACAATTTGAATGCATGCTGTGATTTTTAATTTTCATTGAAGTCGTGACACTCGACTTTTATTCTGTCTCTCTGTCTCTGCCCTCTCCCTCGGCTCCTTCTTCATCATTATAAGAGTACATTTTTTGTCTCTTGGCACGCGACTTTAAGCTTGCCAGATCTGCCCGATAACGGCTTTAAAATTATCATTAAATTATATGTTAAGGCCTTAAGTGGTTGTTAATCGTTTTTATTTCTCAAGCTTAAACTGGATTTTTGCCAGTGTCTGGCCGACTACTGGGCAAACAATTAAATGCAAATTTCCAGACCTTGTCTGAGGCTCTGACGACAGGGTAGCTGGGGTACCCCAATGCTCCAATAAACGTGGCTGAATCATTGTCGCATTTTTGCACGTATTCACATGAGAGCGACCATACCCATCATAAAATTATAAATTCAATTAACAAATCTACAAGTCTTTTCCCATAAATGACCAAGAGATAAGCTAAGCACCAGCCAGGACCGCAAGGAAAGCTTGCCATATTAGAATTCCAGATCCAATCCTCCAAGGAATAATTTCAGTTTGAGAACATGTTAGTGGCAAACATGCAGCCATCTACTGGCATTACGCATTTTCAATTCGAAAGTGCTACGGCATTCTTCAGTCTCGTTCGAGTGCTGCCACGACGACTGTCCGCTGAAACTGTACCTAGGTACGGATGCGGATGCGGATGCGTATTCGTATGCGGACGTGCTGAACCCATTCACACTCGTGCGGACTACGGACGGCAGGCGACGAACCTGTCTGCTCACGTGCTGCATATTCATGTCAGGGCTCGACTTGATTTGAGTGGAGTGGAGCTGGCGCTGGCGCTGTCGTTGTCGTTGTCGGAGGTGGGCAAAAACTACCTGCTGATGATAGTACATTGCTTCAGTATGAATTACTATTAATGGCGTGCAGTATAAATTGAATTTCATTACACGACGACGTCAATTAAAAGCATGTAAAACTCAATCGGCAGTGACGTTTTTAAAATGCAGCCAAGCCATCAGCCATCCATCGGAGACAGGGCCCGAGCCAGGGCCAAAACCTGGCCGAGGAGCATAGCCCCAGGGAGGGGCAGATGGCAGGCAGCGGACGGACAGGAGGGGAGCATTGACGTTGGCTTAATGAGTCGGCAAATGGCTGATAAAAATGCACAGTGAATATGAAAATCGCTGGCGCTGACACTCGTGACGCTGTGACGTGGCGCAAAGTTCTCGAAACTGACAGGAAACATTGATAAAAGTGCCAACTGACATTGCGTAATGATGATGCGCTGGCTCCCTCGCTCTCTGCCTCCGCCTTAATAGCCAGCTCATTAAACCAACCAGGCCGGTTGGCAGTCTCACAAATAAAAAAAAAATATGAAATATCATACAAATGAAACAAACAAAAAAATGATTCGACATATATCAGGCATATAGCGAAAGTTTTTTAATCAAACTTACTGCCTGCCATATTTCACATTCGGAAATATTAAAAATCTAATTAAAACTTGAACAGAATTATATTATTTTATGCAACACACACATACTCAGATACATACGAAAGTACGCACTCTCTAAAGATGTATTTTTGCAGTAAAAATGCGTTTAAGCTGAAAGCCCATTAACAATTATGACTTTCCTTTGCCGCCGAAGTAGTTGAAACTTAAAAGGAAGAGCGCTCTGCCATTGACGCAGGCCTTCCGCCCGGGCGCCCCCCTCTCAGCTTTGTTATAAGTCGTCGACAGTTTTGTACGGCTGCCACCTAGCTACCCTCCTCCCCCAACGCGTAGCAACGTTGACGATGCAGCAGCAGCAGCAGCAACAGCAGCAGCAACAACAGCAGAAGAAATAAGCTGCAGCAACAGCAGCTAGGCGAAATCGACGGCGACGGCGACGACGACGACGAAGACGCTTTGACTTTGCTTCATTTTCAGTTTTACTTTTTAAAGTTTTTAATTCTTTGAATCTTAATGACTTCTCGTAATAAGTTTTCATTTCTCATAATTTCTTGGGTTAATAGAATCTTTGCCGCCGCGCCGCTTGATGTGTATGGCTGCTGGAATGCTCCATGTAGAGCAACTGTATCTGGAATAACAGTGGGTTAGATTTGGGTACAGTCATGAAGGTGACAACTTGATTAAAGTTAGTTTATTTTGATTGCTAGTGCAGAAGATGGGTTCATGAACTATAATTTCGGAGAAGAATAAAGTTGCGCCAAGGGCTGGTACAGTTGTGCCCGAGTTGATAAAGTTTGCCAGTTAGAAACGGAAATCTCCCAGAAAATACTCCTGCTATGAATTCCCCAAACATTCATGTACAGTCATGCAATCATCGCTTAGTTAACAAATAATCATATAAACAAACTTATTGGACACCAAATCAATATCCAGAAACTTCATACATACACTTGGCTAGGAACTTCTATCCACTGTGCCCGCCCGGCCGGGAGCTGCTCATAGTAGAAACTTTTGTGGAAAAAAAATATAAGAAAATAACAGAAAACTATAATTATGAAGTTGACACAAAGTCAACCAGTGGAGCAGCAGCAGCAGCAGAAGCGGCAGCAGCAGCAGAAAAAGCGGCAGCAACAGCCAGTAAAAACGCAGACGACAATAATGACTGGGAGGACATTCGAGCAAGATGAGAGAGCGGAATTGGATAGGGGCAGGGAAACGGGACTATGTCGAGTCGTTGGCAGCCATGAATTCTATCATAGAGGAAGCGAAGCACTAGAAATGCATAAAAGTCGGACTACATAAAGCGCAGCAGGACCACAGCTGACATTTATGTGGAATGTCAGTGCGGGCTTAAAGCAAACTTGCCAAGACAGCGACAGAAGAGGCGTTCAAGCCGCGACAGGAAAGTGGACGGAGTCGGAGGCGTCTTAGAAGTGGGTCCAGGCCCAGTCCTCGAGCAGATCTGAGCACTTGGCTTCTCGGCGCGGTGGCTGTGGCTAATCATAAATTCAAAAGCGGCAAAAGTGCAACAGTAGTAACAATTAACTTATTAAATGGGCTTTGGGTGCAAGGGCGGCTGCGAGCCAAAGGAAGACAATGGCCCCCAGCTAGGGAAAGCGCTCTAGCTGACAAAGGATGTGAGCATGGAAATTGTGGAAATGAAACCGAACGAGGCGTGAAGATGCCTCCCAGCAGTAGCAGCAGCAGGCGCGGAATGAAACAAGGGAACATTTCCTCATGCATTGCACCTTCCTGCTCGCTTTTGCTGGCTTCCTGCTCGCCGGGGTAATTCATTTTACTACGGCAGCCAGCAGGCAGCAGCCAGCAGCAGAGAGGGGACCCGACCCCCATAGTATCTCTCTGATTACTTGAGACTTTTGCTAATTAGCGAAATTGATTTGAATTTTATGGCGCGCAAAATTGCCTCGACTGGAAGATGGGAGGGGAGAGACTATAATTGAAACTAAATGCCGTGCATTAAATTCACTCGAAGCTCTTAAAAAATCAAACGGTTTGGCTAGCGGAAGCTAGAGCCCCACGCAGTACAGGACTGCCAGCGAATTTCCAGCAAATATCTCAACACTTCTACCATTTCTCGCCACTCTCTTTGCAGCTGTTGTGACATTTTTTTGGCAAAGCAAAACGCAATGGCGCCAAAGATGCCGCCATTTTCGCAGCTCGACAAAATGGCGACAAGGACATCCAGTTGGCTCTGCCGCCTGCTGCTCGTCAGCCTCTGCATTGGCGCCGCTGGCGCACGAGGTAAATATCCATAAACATTTATATAAATTCATTCGATTCCCCACCGTCATAAAATACCCAACCCAACCCGCACCACACCTCCAGACCATACCCACAAATAGCTCTTGCTGGTTAAAAAAAAAAAATAATTCACACATATGGGTGGGTGTTGCAGCCACTGCACCTGCGGCCTTGGGCTCTGCAAAAACTAATTATGTATCTGTCAAAATCGAACGAACACCGCAAAAACATTGCTTTCCGTTTCTCTCTGCGTCTGTGTCCACATCCTCCAGCGCATATATATTATCAATTAATATAATAGTTCGCTTTAAAAATTGTATGAAATTCAATTAAATTAATGTTTTTTGTGTGGGTTCAAAAAACAATACATAGAGTGTTGTATAGTTGGGGTGTAACGGTGAGGTGGTGAAGGAGCAGCCAGGTAGTATGTCTAAAAGTTGGTTCAACTAAGAAAAAAGTCAGCATAAAGAATATATTCACTGATTTTCACACCCAATAACCGTCAGAGCCAGCCGTTTTTTGCAGCTCTAGTGCCTATTAAAAGATCATTATAGTAAATAAAATCAAAACAATAGACGTATCACTTCTTCTAATATGATGTGCGATCTCATATGATTGTACTTGGCGCACAAAGATATTTTAGCTTTGACACATATTGTGCACCAAGCGACGGAGCTACCAATCGACCCACCAACTAACATTGAGAAAGAACTCGGCCGGGCTACATGTACTGATGGATGCAGGTGCAGGATGCTGATTCTTAAAGCTTTTTTTTGCTTTTTAATCTGCAAATATCCTTTCGCTTCTCTCCCAAGCATAATCATCGAACTTTTGAGCTTGCTTTCTCTCCTTTTTATCAATTTATTGGACTTTCATCAACATCATTTCGATCAGTATGAGGAATATATAGTAGTTCTTAGTTCCATCCTTACACAAAATTCTTGAATTCCAGCCATTCACTCCATAAAAAATAGTCACAGTTGCGACGTCATACAAATCAAATTTGTAAGTGTCATTCGTTGGTGTGTATCAAAATTGGCAGTTTCTTTTTTTGGTGTGCTTTTGTAAATCATTCCACAAAACACTCCATACAAAAATAGTCACAGTTGCGACGACATACAAATCAAATTCTTAAATGTCATTTTTTGGTGTGTATTTCAGTCATTCTCTCTAGTGCTGTTCTGTTGTAACGTTCTGTCTTGAAAAAAAAAACCAAAAATATAAGAAAAATTATTAGCATTTCTGTTCCATTCTGAGCTCAAAAGTTTCTTAAAACAGTTTCTGTGCACAGTTGCGACGTCATACAAATCAAATTTTTAAGTGTCATTTTTTGGTGTGTATCAAAATTTTCAGTTTCATTATTCGGTGTTAATTTGTAAAAGAAATGATTCAATATGATTCAATTAACTGTAGCAGATAATATTAGAAGAAGAGGTCTGAGGTTGTCATTTCTTTGGCTTCATGCGCTTCCCAATGCGACCCTTCTTTTGCTCCAGGCAAAGGTTCAGCTTCATATTTGGGATTACGCACCGCCCCCCGTTTATGTCGAAGCTGATATTGATGTGCAGCTGATACGCAGAACGGAAGACTAGTCGTTGCCATGGATGTGCTTAACGCGCCATTCGAGGCGTCTTCTTCCCAAAATTCCCAGTAAGTGGAACATGTTCGATCTCTTTCATTGTGTACAACGTTAATTCGAGTAGCTCTGGACTGGTCTGTTTCTTTGGCACTTTTTTAGTGGCGTTCTTGGTGACCTTGGCCTTGCGGATCCCAAAGACCTTATTCTCCTCCATCTTCTTCGCCATCTCTTGAATTCGGAGACTGCGACGCAGCTGGGGCTGCAACTGCAGGATCTCCTCCTTCAAGGGCTGCAACGTCAGTCTGCAAGAGGACCAGATACGGAATGGATTGGACACACACATACCTACTTCAAAAGTTTTTTCTTACAAATTTTCATGTTTCGTTTTAGTTCCGATCTACTTGGCAGTTTGGTTTTTAATAAATCGTACCACTGTCATCAATGCGATTGTGCACCAATTTTAAAGACTATCTTAAATATTATATTCCCAAAGTACATCCCAAACAGCAGCTCAATCGAATAAAGCATGGCAAGCCCAAAAGAATGGAAAATTTGCGAAGAGTAAAAATAAAATCGAGGAGGATAACTGACGGACAGCGGCAGACAAACACGTCGCTGACTAAGTTGAACAATTTAAATATCAGTTACAAAATCGCACACAAACAATGTCACGCCGAGCATCGATGCCACAGTCCCAGTCCCAGTCCCAGTCTCTGTGTCTGTCCCTGCCCCAGAGTGTGCTGCATGTGATAGCAACAACAAAATCCCCCATTGAACTGCCACACAACCGCGACACACCCAAGGGCAGGAGGAAGGTGGCAGAGCAGGCAGAAAAGAGCGAGATACATTTATCAAAAATAGTATTTCAGTTGGCGTTTGCAATCGCATTCGGTGGGAAAGTCGGGGCACGGAACGTGATGGCCATAGAGGGTTTAAGAATCAGAATGTGAATGGCCGAGGCCGGAGAAAGAGGTGCAAGCAATCATGCAATCATTTTATTGCAATATTGCGACAATTTTTATTAAAATTTTAGAATTTTCAATTTATTTAGCACTCGGGCATGGGTTGGGCATGGTCCTGCTGCTGCCTTTGCTCCTGCTGCTCTCAGAGAGAGCAACATTTTGCTCTTTGATTTGTTGCAGTAGCATGAAATTGGTCAGCAGATATTGGCCAGACCACGGACGGAATCCGTACGTGATTTGATTCCTCTTTACATACAAAACTCTTTCCGTTTAGTCAGCAATATCAAAGTATTTCCACAATGTTGAGGGTTTCAAGAATTCAGAGCATTTTGTTGGACATTCTGTTTCCCATTTAAAGGATTACCTCCATTCTCGAATCAGTTGGAAAGTAAATTGCAGATCGATTGCCGGCTACTAGAGCTTAAATTGAATTGGCCATTTCATTTACTGAGTTGTATGATGATAACTGCACTGTAAATATAACCCTTCCTTGTTAGTACGTGATGTTATGGATGGATAGAGCAATACTCTCGGAATCGGGTCTCATTTTTCCCCCACTTAAATCTGACAGAAAGTGCAACATGAATAGGATTATTTTCACGATCTGTCCATGTTCCATGGAATATTAAAAGTCTTGCCAACTTTATTCACAGTGTATTCCTGTTTATCAGCCAGACAGGAAACCAGTTCAGAACACCAAACAAGGCGTGGCACATGGAAAAGCCCAACGAAAAAGAAAATTAGAAATGGCAAAGGAAAGAAAAAAGTTAACCTAGGCCCTGACCCAATGGTTGCTTCCTTCGTTGGTTGGTCTGTCAACACGCTGATAAGTCTCCTTTGCCATTCCCAGTTGGGCTGCATCCTCTGTGCTCTGTCCTGCAAGGTCCTGCTCTGTCCCGTCCTGCACTATGTTTCACGGTGCCGCCCTGCCTTGCTGCTGTTGACCCAGGCAAATGCTAATTTTATTATGACAAATGCGCAGTCAGGTGAAATTGTAGCAGAGCAGAGACCTTTGGCTTTCGTTTTTCACTTCGCAATCACAAGTCTAGACAACCCCAAACTCCCTCCCATGCATTGCTGAATACAGCCTCATTTATAACGAACACTAATCTAACAACAATCTGTAAGTGCTTCCAGTCATTGGCTCGTTAAATTTGACTTTATAAATGGTTCTACCTCACTTATCCCCACAATCAAAATCAAGCTACCGTCTTACCCACAACAGCATATAACTCACGCCCCAGAGGGTCTCTCTCTAATTGAAAATGATCACCTGCCTCCCCGTGCCAATTACCTGTAGCAGCCATTAGCCAGGAGCCCAAACAGAGTACCCAAGCTTTAACCTAAGTAGACACTTTGTTCAACAGCGCCGACACGCCCCCAGGGGCGGTCTCCAGAAGAGCAAACAACTGCAGAAGAAGCAGCGAATTGCCACAGGATGAAGATCTTGCAACCAGTTGAGCATGCCTCTATGAATCTGCATCTGCGTCTGCGTGCCGTCTCCATTCTCAGCTTCTTCTCTGCCTCTGGCTCTGGCTCTGACTCTGCCTCTGGCTCCCCCTCCACAGATGTCAGCTCTAATCTAAATAAGCGATTTGTCTGTGCATAACTTCTGCTTTAACCAGCACTCGCCAGACTCTTGGACACTGCTGAAGCAGCAACCCGGATACGCAAGCTTCATGGTCGAGGCCCTAGATACTCTTTCAGTTATACTTGAGTAATATATTTTGGTTAAATTTGTCGTGATTTCCTAGAGACGTGTTTGATTACACTTCAGTAAAATAATAGCATACATTAAATAGTTGACTATTAAGAAAACCTATCCACCAATAAGGTGGGACATGCTTCCTTCACTGCGCCGACAACTTCTATGGAAGAGTATACCCTCGTCTGTCAGGATAAGACAACAGCAACTGCAACCCAAGTCGCTTGTGCAGCTGGAAGTTAAATAATAATTTGTATAATTTATACGAGGAACTCTTTTTGGTGGAAGGAATTTACAAGGCGATAGCTCCCTATGGCCTAGCCAGCATACATATTTATCGGGTTGGGCTGGGCCGTGTCTGGCGGAATGTAGGGGGGTAGGGGACCCGAGCATAAATAATTAACACGTGCATAGTTTGAATTGCAGTTTGTATCGTATCTGGTTGCCAGCATTTTTATGGCAAACTGTTGACTCTTTGATTGCCGAGTTGAATCTGGAGAGGCCTGGAGACTCCTATTCTGTTGTGCTCAAGCACTTCCGGAGTGTGCTCGAGTCTGAGTCGAGTCTTTTGTCTTTCACACACTGGACTGGTGCGTTTCTTAGGAAGTTTAACCTGTCCGGCCCGTCCCTTTGTCTGGGACTGTTTAGGCATTTGTAATTGTTGAATTGCTTATTCATGGCTTTGTTTTTCTGCTAAATGAATGTTAATGACCTCGGCGAGTGCTATAAATATTTGATGGAGCCAAGTGTTGGCCGAGAGCTTTCCAAACTCAACTTGAACTTATGCTGTGCTGCTGCTAAACTGCTTTCCCCTTACACCACGAGATGCGGGTACATACAACCAATTTGGATATTGGAAATTGTTGCATTGCACACTGATAATTTGGACCCCCACCCCGAATGTATCTGGAGGTGCATGCATCCATCAAATGTAGCTGGATATGCTTGTATTCATCAGAGGGAATATGGAAATGCGAGCATCTGGCAGATAAGTGGATGGCATGGCAGCATATATGTGGCCAGTGCTTTGGGAGGAATTTAATTATTTCATATTCCTTGACCGAACTAATACAATACAAAACTTTTGTCTGCCATAACCATAACCAGAAGCTTAACAGCATCATATGTACACCAATGGACAAGAATTTAGTATCGAGTCAAGCGACGCCTGCTGTGGTAATTCCGTTTGCCTCTCTGCTGCTGACACATTGCCCACTATTCACTTACCAAATAAATACGTATATATATGTGACTTGGCCTGCACCCTATGCTCTCCTCTTTCGTAGTACCTGATGGGCAGAGGACAACAGCTGCCGCATACACCAGACCACACATACTGGCCCTCATGGGTGGTTTCTCTCCCACTATGATGACTGGTAAGATTGAGAGGTTGCTCAAAATTAGCAATAATTTAGTCAGATTATACATGGTTTGTTAGGTGGTGAGCTTTAGAAGGGGCTAGGAAATTATATATACTGCTAGGAAAAAGAAGATGGAATTTAATTATACATTTTAAAAGATTATACATTTTGTTTTAAATTTACTTTTACTCCCTGACCTGTCAGACCAAGTAGCAAATGAACTTATTACATGATTGGGAACAAGGGTGGTGGGGGCTCTGCTCCATGAGTGACTCCCTTACGGGTACAGGACCCTGCCTTTAAAGCATTTTGCCGCACTGGTTTCCTCGTTGATGTTGCAATTGTTTTTGCTGCGGTATTGTTCAAGCTTAATTGAAAATATTGTGAATGTACCGCAGAGTATGCCTGGGCTGGGTGTTCGCGTGTGTATATTCTTTTGTTTGGATGTGTTTAGCAATAGCCGGGAGCCTCTTTGTGCGCCACTCTCTAAATGAAATTAATTGAAGACCCCCGGGCCATACACACACTCCCACTCCCATCCCCACTCCCACCAATTGGCAAGGAAAGTTGGATCATACATATGTACATATGTAACTTTTTATACGCCCAATGACTGGCGGCTATTATTGCAGTCTTGTGGAGCCTTAGCCAAACAGTTAAGGGGTAATAGGAGTGCCCATGCCCTGCGGTTGGCCATGGCGCCCTATTTCGATACGATGAAACAATGGCTGGCATGGTAAAGTTTTCTTCTCACATATGCTCGGGTCGGGCCGGCTCGGCTCCTTTAAGGTACATTTATTGGGAATTTGTTTGAGTTAGTGGAAGTTGATGGAACTTGAAGTGCCGCAACTCAGTTACCATGCCAAAGTGTCCCTACACGTTCTTCACACACAAAAGAGGGCAATTTTCTAAAGGAAGAGCCAAAATAAATGAAACTATAACCAAGCTGTATTTCAGGCATCCAAAAAGACATTGTTTCACAAATAAAAGTGGGATTTAGGCTTTGAATTAATTTTATTTCGAAATTATAGTTTCATTTTTAAAGGTATCCGCTTAAACTTCAAACTTTGAAGACATATCCTGACTAAACTTTTACTAAATACTAAGCCAGTCTGAGGCTTCGAAGACAGACATTAGTAGCGTAGGCTTTGACATCAAATTTTATGTGGGATTTATGCTTTATGCAAGGCATTTATATATTTATTTTGGCAGCACGAAGCTCTCCTAACGACATTAGCTTTCACGCAAAGTGATTAACTGTCCTGGCAAATTGAGCAGCAAACAAAACATCAGCCTGCCCGACACACCATTCATTACACGACGACTTCTGCGACCGTCCTTAGGTCCCCGGTACGGAGAGGGGGCACGAACTACCTGCTAACACGCCATAATCCCATGCCAAGGACATAATATAGGCTGACGGTGGGAAAGGCAGTCGGGCAACTCCAATGATAATAATGCAGCCCCGAAAGAGGTCAACGCAAAATGAAGTAACTAAGCAAGTCACTGACCAACAGACCAACAGCCAACCCCACACAGTGGGAGTATCCACGAAGTTAAGTCCTGGCTAAGGCGAGCACGTTCCAGTTTCGAGGAAGCTACAGACTGACCTTCACCTTTATGGCTTTGGCGAGTTTGGCTAAGGAGTCCTCCCAGGCCATCCCATCCCATCCCACGCCGTGCCCAACCCTCCCCATTCCATCCTACCACTCCTTGTAGAAAAGCCTTTGGCTCTGCCTTTTGCTACTGCTTTCATCATAATTTCAGTGAGCAGTAACAAAATGGCCAACATTGTCTCAGCGCGTGTCCTTTTATGAGGCACATTGCCGCTGTAGTTGTATGTCTATATGCAATTAAATTAAATATTAAACTTAATTACACACAGGCAAACTAACACGCCAAGACAGAAGCCAGGAGCCAGAAGCAGCACAAAGGAGTAGGACCTCGCCAGCTCCTTGGTCTCTGTCAAATATGCCCAGCGCCAGGCCTCAATAATGCACCAGGGAATGTAGGGAATAATGAAAGTCAATTGTCAGTCAGGCCATCGCTAGAATTTTGCGTCTTTAGTCTTGGTCCTCAGTCCTGTGCTCTGGGTCCTCAGTCCTTAGTCCGCTGGCTTCTTTGCTTCTGGCCAGAAGACGTTGCCATCGGCGGCCCTAACCGTAATGACAATGTTGCTTTCATTTCGTGTTCCTGGGCTCTGCTAATTGAATTGAATTTAATGTAGTTTAATTGAGACGAACGTGATTGTAACTAAAAGCGCTTTATGCTTAATTTACCGGCATGAAGGCAAGACCCTGGTCGCTGGGACTGGGACTGGGAGGAGGCTCCTCCCAGTCCCAGCTGCCTGACACGATGAGTGCTGGTGCTTCTAAATAGTTCAAATTCAACTTAATTGCAACAAGTTAAAGGCAATTCCCATCGAGATGGTTCGACTGATGGTGGGGGAGGGGGGCGGACAGGAAATTTAAATATTTAAGATTTTCATGGCAGCTGTCAGCAAGTTTTCTAACAAGTTTATCCAGCCAAGCCGCATCGGAATGAATAATGTAAAATGGTAATTGTGTCACACGCTGCGTATGAGTAATGACTGGCCAGTCCGGTCCGGTCCGGTTCGGTCCGCCAGTCGATGCTTCCAAGGACGTTGCCAATATTAAAATCTGCTCGAGCGCAGCGCAGCGCGAAATTCAAATGCATCTGCCGCATCGCATTCGAAAGCAGTTTAGCCAAAGGAAAAATGAGTCCAAAAAGGACGAACCTAAAGCCGGACAGATGCCAGAATTAGCGAAAGGTTCACTCATCTTTTTTTACCCGTTGCAACTGTCAGAATTACGTAGCAGGAGAAGCAGCAGGAGCAGGAGCAGCAATAGCTAGAGCTGGAGCTGGAGCTGGGGCTAGAGCTGACGCTGGAGCAGCTGTCATCTTAGAGAGAGAATGGCTAAAAACTGTCAGGCTGCATAATAAATTGAATTTCCTGTAGTTGGTCATTTTGCACCATGAAGTTCGGGCGGGGAGCAACAGAATGACCTGGGCGTGGCATCAACATGCACTTGAAACTGAAATCCGGGCCAGGCCAACACGTACGTGGTCCGGCATGAAGGCAGCGGACAAATGCCACCAGAGGCAAATGAAATTACGACGATGGGGCAGCTAAAAATCCAAATATCCTATTTACAACTTGCCACTTCATAGCCTTCGGGGAATTATCCAGCCAGGAGAGCTGTAGCTGGGACTGGGGCTGGCTGGTGTGGTAGAGTGAGAGATCCGATTAAAGGATGCGACAACTGAAGCTTGGGCAGATATCAAACTGCCAACTGACATTTGAATTTCACTTTTTTTAATGGCAATCTTTATTGCATCATGTTTTTGCTCTCACTCTCAGACAAGGTAATGGAATCAAGTCACTAAAAACGTTATAGGATAATGCGGAAGGGATAGAGAGAAGCCGATTACAACAAACAGGTTCAATAGGATGAGAAGGATAGTTTTGTGTGTTCTGAGTGTGACAGATTTTGTAGTCATGTATTTAATGATTTTATGGCTAAAGAACTCAAATTTTCCTATGCTTTATAAGCCTTCTTTTCTCATTTCTCAAAACTTTTGCACTGAAATCAAAGCTGAGTCG
This sequence comes from Drosophila helvetica, assembly GCA_963969585.1. Lineage (NCBI taxonomy): Eukaryota > Metazoa > Arthropoda > Insecta > Diptera > Drosophilidae > Drosophila > Drosophila helvetica. The sequence goes on from OZ018403.1 coordinate 37,263,047, forward strand.
AAAAAGATTCCTTTAAGCACGCTTGTGATAATCCTATATGCGAATATGTGAACCAAAAACATTGAACTATACATTCGAAATTGAGTCATCCATATATCCGTATTAAATTGGATCCAAATTAGTGGATCTAGTTCTGTTTTTTTGGCTTGGAAAACGTATGCTCGAATAGATCAGAAACCTTTTTCTTAAATTTTCTTCGGTAAAGTCAACCAATTTAAAAACAGACCCCTCTTTGCTTTTGAACAACCTCAACCACAAAATGCCTTCGGCTGCAGGCGGGTAAAAAAAGGAACTGAATCGAGCACAAAATATAATGACGAAACTTTTAATAACTAATTAAGCGACATTTGCCCTGCTTTCTGACAACAAACTAACCGACCCCAAACCGAGCCCCGCCCCAAGGGCGAATGGAACACTAAAATGTCCCCAGTTGGCATTTTGTGTGTCAGCAGCAGAACCGAAAAACCTCCGAAGCAAATAACTATTAAAAAGAACCAGAACGAGAACCAGAAACAGAAAACGAAACTTAATTACAGTTGGCCATTTAAGGAGATTTGCCAGCCACAGAACAGAGCAGCGCCACGTTTACAATTTATCGAATTAAAATTTAAATAGAGTTCCTTACCGCTCCCAAACGAAGCAAGCTCTCTGACAGTTGGCCCTTTGTTGCCATCCGAACCATACAGAAAACAGTCGCTCAATAAATGTTTAATTATCAGGGAGAATTGACGGGAAAAGTATAGGGAAATTACTATTTGTCACACAGCGTCCACGATAATATTTCCTATGGAGGCCGAAAAAGATGTCCTAGACAGCAGGCAGCACCGGGGAAAATTCCGCACACGGGATACGAGTACGAGTAAATGTTATGTTATGCTTTTATAACTAAATTTTCGTTAACCGTAACGTGCTTAAATGTTGAAAATTGAAATTTTAATGCAGCAACCCTAGGCGCAAGGTGGGTGGTGTGTGGCAAGGGAGTGTCTGTATGGGTGGTTGGGTGGTTGGGTGGTGCGTGGCAATGGCATATCCAAAACTATTTGCGGCCATGCTCTGCGGTCAGATTGTGGCAAACCATGTTGCGCCCTGCTCCTGCTCCCCAGCTGTCTGCACCCATCCCCCTACGTGTTGGAGGTCTGATAGTCTGGGAGATAGAGGAATTGGGGAGAGGGGAATAGAGTGGGGCCACGCATAAGTTTGTGGTCGCATGGCCGCGCTCTCCTTGCGTTTCATTTTGCATAAGTTCCAAAGTACACATCATATATAATTAAAATCGTAAAACGGTCAATTTTCCCCCAACGAGTAGAGAGCGACGACAAGGATACGGAAACCCACCAGCCCCTGCTGCTCCTCCATTCACTCGTACGCCCTTCCCTTGCATTCCTCCCTCCACAGCCTCCATCTGTGTAATGGGTTTAGCATTTTTGGGCTTTCGTGTACAAATTGAAACTTTATGTTTGTTTGCCCACGAGCAGCCATCCAGCCGGCCAGGCCGTGTGCTGTGAGGCGTTCTATTAAATTAGTTTACTAGATTTTCGGTTCCGCTCTGCAGGGGGCTCCAAATTAAAATATAAACAGTCTTTAGCGAACGCAAATATAGAAATAGTCCAAAAATACTAGAGGTCATCTTTTTTGAATGTAGACTTTTTCAATCATTTTTTGAACATAATGATTTTATTATTATAAATAATTGTGTGCTTGTTAAACATTTTTTTTAATGGAAATTTAAATTTTTTCTTAAACGTTACTCAAAACCGTCCACTTGAATTTCCAAGATCAACCTCATCATATTGGGTTTGCTTTAGAATATTAATGTTGGACCTGCTTAGCCACATTGGTATAATTAAATTTTATGGCCATTACATTTCGCAATTTTCATGGGGAATATATGGCTCCGGGCCATTTGAGCCATAAACCATTGGCCAGGCTCACATGCTCCAATAATAATAATAATAATGTGAGGAAGAGGGAAAAAACGAAATCAAATATATTAGACTGTGACTGATGTAAATTTATGCCTAGACCCGGTCTAATTTTTAGCCAAGCATTTACAATTTTCCCCAGCCCAACACCCAACTCTCCCAGCCCCGATTTACATGCCGCAACAGCCATTCGGTCTAGCACACAACACTTACCAAAAAAGTTTGGGGAAAACCACTGTAAAGCTGAATGAAAACATCCCGAAAAAACACGCCCCCACACACCCACAATTCATTTTCAAAATGAATTTGTTCCGCTGTAACGGCCATAAATGCATTTAAATTTATTGGAAGGCTGCGCCGGGGCAGGAATAAAAACAAAGCCAACAAAAAAGAGGACTCTCGCACATTGAATGACAATAAATTATCAATTTTATTTTGACAGCGCGAAAAATCCCGCAACGAAAAACGAAAGACGAGCCACACAAAATGTCAAACGAAATTGAGCAAAATACGTAGATAAATGTACGTATGTGCATATGTATGTGTGTAGGCACCTATGTATGTACATATGAGTATGTTCAAACGAGAATGTATATAATAATGATTGCAGATGCGAGCACTTGTGACAGGAAGTTTCAGTTCAATGGTTTGTTCCAGCGGGCGATTACAAATTGTCTGTTATAAGTATTATTATACTGGCACAGATTCGTATGCGGTCGTGGGGTATCGGACAGAGACAACAAATTATTTCCAAGTTAATTGCGCTTAAAACATGTGCTACCTCCATTCTGGAATCAAACGGAATTTTAGGTTCCTTACAGGTCCTGTGCATCTGTCACAGGTGGTGGTAGATGGACGCTGGCTACAAAGCTTTCAACAATCTAGAATTTTACTCTCGAAATCCTGTAACCGGATAGATTTCTGTCTTCTTTAGCTAACTTTATTTCTCCCAGTGTAGATTATTTAGTCGCCTAATCGAGCCAGTCCGAAAACTTAACTAACTAAAGCGTTCATCCCTTGACTTTTATTACAGACATTCCATCTTCATCAATCCGCGGGAGCTCGCTGGCCCAAAGCGTGGACGTGGCCTTCTACTGTCCGGGCGAGGGTCTGTTTGCCGACGACTATGACTGCCGGATCTACTACCGCTGCGAGCAGCGCACGGAGCAGTACATCCGGCCGTACATGCTCGCCTGTAAGGAGAATACGGTCTTCTCGCGCACCCTTCGCATGTGCCTGCCCCCAACGATGGCCGGGCGGGACGAGTGCGTGGACCAGTTGAACGAAATTGACGGCAGCATGGGCGATCTGGGCGGTCTGGGTGACGGTGGTTCTGATGGGTATGATGGACTCGTCAATGATGGCCAAGAGGATGACCATAATGCGCTGCTTAACGGTGCCGTCACACCCGCCGCCAATGAGCTGCGCACCTATGCGACGGCAAATCAGTTGCCCACAAATTACGGCCTGACAGGACTCAATGGTGTTTCGGTCATATCCTTCTCGAGCTCCAGCTCATCATCTTTGCGCTCCGCGGGGTCGGGGGAGGAGGCGGCCGATGAGGTGGTGTGCCGGGATGATGGATTTATGAGTGATCCCAGTGACTGCACCGTGTTTTATCGCTGCATCTCGAATGGAAGGGGCTATAATAAAATCGGTTTTCGCTGCTCGGACGGCACAGCCTGGGACGAATCCCTACAGTCGTGCAACCATATGTTTGATGTACGTGCTAATGGCGGATGCCGCAATCAGGCCCAGTCCGAGCCCCAGAACGATGGCTATTATGCAGGCCAAACATCAACACAGTCATCACAGTCCAGCCATCAGAACTCCACGTCCTCCTCCAACATGTCCAGCACTCAGCAGAGCTCGTCGACCAGCTCGTCGTCCTCGCAAAGTTCGTCCACATCAAGCTCTAGCTCAAGCTCGAACCAGGAGTCATCTACGTCAAGCTCCAACAGCAACCAAAGCTCAGGAAGCAACCAAACCAGCGGAAGCTCTAGCAACAGCCAGAACCAAAGCTCAGGAAACAACCAATCGTCCAACAGTAATCAGAGCTCAAACAATAATCAAAGCTCTGGAAGCAATCAAAGCTCTGGCAGCACCCAATCCTCCAGCAACAATCAAGGTTCTGGCAGTAATCAGAGCTCGTCCAGTGGTTCCAATAGCTCATCCAACGAAGGAGGCGGCGGCAACAAGCCCGCACCGACTGAATGTGAGGATGAAAACACCTACATACCGGACAAAAAAGATTGCGCCAAGTTCTACAGATGCCGTCTAGATGGCAATGGCAGCCTGGAGCAGGTGCCATTCACCTGCGGACCCGGAACTGTATGGAACCAAGAGGAGAAAGTCTGCGATCTGCCTTCCGAAGACCAAAAGCATCAATGTAATATACAGACGGGTTCCACCAGTGGCCAACAATCCAGTGGCAGCAATCAAAGCTCCTCTTCGAGCGGCAATCAATCGGCCAGTTCCAGCAGCTCCTCCTCTGGCAATAATAATCAATCAGGCAGCAGTCAGGAGAGCCCTACCACGTCAGGCAGCAATCAGCAATCCTCCAGCAATCAAGGCTCATCCAGCAACCAGTCTTCCAGTCAAGGCAGTAATCAAGGCTCATCCAGCAATCAATCTGCCAATCAAGGCTCATCGTCCTCGTCAAACTCTAACAATCAGCAGAGCTCGACTACATCATCCAGTTCCGGCAATCAGGGATCATCCACAAGCACTGAAAGTTCCAGCACACAGGCAACTTCGACTTCGAAGCCATCGAATCCTGAAGGCGAATGCAAGGATACGGAAACATATTTGGCTGACAAGACAGACTGCGCTCGATTCTATCGCTGTGTAGAGAACGGCAATGGTGGATTCGACAAGATACCCTTTGACTGTTCGCCAGGAACGGTTTGGGATCCCGACACCAAGGGCTGCAACCATCCAACGGATGTGCAGAAGGAGCAGTGCAGGACTATGGCAAGCGGCAGTGGAAATTCTTCCAATCAGGGATCAAGCAGCCAGGGATCTTCTAGTCAAGGATCATCATCATCTTCCAACCAAGGATCTTCCTCAAACCAAGGATCATCTTCCAACCAAGGATCTTCTTCCAACCAAGGATCTTCCTCCAACCAAGGATCTTCCTCAAACCAAGGATCATCTTCCAACCAAGGATCTTCTTCCAACCAAGGATCTTCCTCCAACCAAGGATCTTCCTCCAACCAAGGATCATCTTCCAACCAAGGATCTTCTTCCAACCAAGGATCTTCCTCAAACCAAGGATCTTCTTCCAACCAAGGATCATCTTCCAACCAAGGGTCTTCTTCCAACCAAGGATCTACCTCAAACCAAGGATCTTCTTCCAACCAAGGATCATCTTCCAACCAAGGATCTTCTTCCAACCAAGGATCTACCTCAAACCAAGGATCTTCTTCCAACCAAGGATCTTCCTCAAACCAAGGATCTTCTTCCAACCAAGGATCTTCGTCTTCCAATCAAGGTTCTTCCTCTTCAACAGAAACTTCCAATAGCCAAGGATCCACAACTTCAAGCCAGGGTTCCTCCACCAACCAGAGCTCTTCTTCAAATACCGAATCCAGCACTCAAGGATCATCTTCCTCCAATCAGAGTTCTTCACAGTCATCAACGTCCGGCCAAAGTGCATCCTCGTCCACCGAAGGATCTTCATCTACAACAACATCAACGACGACGCAGAAACCCTTCAAACCAGCTGAAAAGTGCGAAAGTGAAGAAACATTCCTCGCGGACAAAGAGAATTGTGCCAAATTCTATCGCTGCGTTGACAATAGCAAGGGAGGATTCATGATGGTGTCGTTCACCTGTCCGCCTAACACCCTCTGGGACCCTGAGGCCAACAGCTGCAACCATCCAAGTCAAATACAAAGCCAGCCGATGAAATGTAAAATGGTCACAGGATCCACATCATCCAATAGTACAAGTTCCACATCCTCTTCGACAACGGGAGGCTCCTCATCCAACCAGGGCTCATCCTCTACCAGTGGTTCCTCATCAAGTGGCGGCTCCTCCTCTTCCAACGAATCATCCACCTCATCATCCTCAACGACATCATCCACAACCTCATCATCCACTAGTAACAACAATAATTCTCAGGGGTCATCTTCATCGTCCTCAAGCAGTTCAAACCAAGGATCAAGCAGTAGCGGCAGCTCATCATCACCTTCATCTAGTGTGACCACTAGCCCCACCCCATCGAATCCCTCAGAGCCATGCTCAGAAAATGGACAGTTTATTGGGGATCAGGAAAACTGTGCAAAGTTCTATCGTTGCGTGGATAACGACAGAGGTGGCTTCACCATGGTGCCCTTCACTTGCGGTCCTGGCACGGTCTGGGATGCTCAGATCCAGGGCTGCAACCATGCTTGGGCAGTCAAGGGATGCGGTGGCTCTGCTACTTCTGCGACGACACAAAAACCAACCAGACCTCCGACCTCAAGCTCAACTTCAACAGCCCGACCTTCGACATCTCGACCATCATCATCCACAATGTCCACGTCCCGACCTTCCACATCGCGACCTACTACATCGGGATCTACCACATCGCGACCTTCCACATCGCAACCTTCCACATCGCGACCTACGACAGCTAAACCATCTCCATCCTCATTTACATCTCGACCTACTTCAACAAGTTCCCCCAACACCGATGGACTGTGCCGGTCCGAAGGATTTATGGCCGATCCTGACAACTGTTCGAAGTTCTATCGCTGTGTTAGCAATGGCAAAGGTGGCTTCAACCAGATACCCTTCACATGTGGAGCCGGAACTGTTTGGGATCAGGACCTTCAAACATGCAACCACAACTTTAACAATTGCAATTCAACAGCAACTGAGAGGCCCCCGTGTGAGACGACAACCGACACAACGACGACTGTGACATCGAGCCCATCGACGACCACAATGACCACAACAACACCCTCTACAACCATTACAACCACGCTAGCCAGCACAACGGAAATGATACCTACGAGTACTTCCCCGCCAAGTACCACCACAGAAATACCCACCACAACGATGACATCAACGACGGGATCGGGAGCAACTGGCAGCACAGAAACCTCAGAGCCTGTCACTACCACGATGAGCCCGTCAACGACTACGATGAAGCCACTTCCAGCTGGTACGGAATGTGAGGGCGAGGGCTATATGGCTGATCCCGAGGATTGCCGAAAGTACTACCGATGCATAAGCGCCGGAAACTCCTACAGAAGGTACAACTTCACATGCCCCCAAGGTACCGGCTGGAACGAAGATGTCCAGACTTGTGACTACATGGCGAATATTCCGAGGTGCTCAAAGTTGCCGCCCAGTACTACGGAGCCACCGACCACCACGACCACGATTTATACATCCACCACACCAACGGAGACGGAGAGTACGGTAACGGAGAGCTCAAAGGAACCTGAGACCACACCCGCCCCCTCACAGCCAGAAGGTCCCACCAAACCCACAACAACTGAAAAGCCCACCACGAAACCGACACCAGAAACAACAACGGGAACTGAAAAACCCACCATGAAACCGACGCCAGAAACAACAACGGAAACTGAAAAACCCACCACGAAACCGACACCAGAAACAACAACGGGAACTGAAAAACCTACCATGAAACCGACCCCAGAAACAACAACGGAAACAGAAAAACCCACCACGAAACCAACACCAGAAACAACAACAGAAACGACGAATGTTTCGGATGGTCCTACAACTACTACAAGTCAAGATACGACCACGGCATCTGGTCCAGGCTATGAAACCACCACCACCCCAGAGCCAACAACTACAAACATTCCAGAACCAGAACCCAACTACAACTGCACCGCAGAGGGCTTCTTCGCTGATCCCGAAGACTGCAGTCGCTACTATCGCTGCGTGGACGGCAGCAAGAATGGCAAATATCAAGTATACGGCTTCAAGTGCCCCAAGGGTACAGTGTGGGATACAACTGAAAACACCTGTAACTACGCGGATCAGGTGTCGGGAAATTGCTCTAGCTCCACCACAGAATCACCCACAACTACTGGCAGACCGACTGAAACTACAGCCAACCCGGAGGAGACCACTGAATCGAGCACTACAGGAGCCCCCGAAACGACCACCCAGTCACCCAAGCCAGAAACCACTGAACCGATCACTACAGGACCCACCGGACCGACCACCCAGTCGCCCAAGCCAGAAACCACAACTACCACTCCGATTGACACAACTACTATTGCAACAACTGAACCCACAACGACGGAGGTAACCACAACCACTTCATCTGCCCCACCAACTAGTTCGAATGGCTCTGAGCCATGTCCGAGCAAAGGCCCAGGACAGAACCTGTACGTTTGCCCCACCGGCTTCCGACGCCACCCGGAGAACTGCGGCATGTTCTATCAGTGCAGCGAGAACGCGGACAGCAACGACCTGAACATTGTGGTGTTCCAATGCCCCAATGGCACAGTGTACCAGGACAAGTCATGCAGCTGCGGCAAGCCCGAGGAGGGCGACACCTGCAGCAAGGCTCAGAGGAGGACTAGCCCTAACCTGTTCGAGGACCAAACACGCCGCCAGAATATGGTAAGTCGCTGACGCCCTCCCAAGTATTTAACAATATTTCTAAGGGCTTCTTTTCTTTCGTTACGAATAGGTGCAAATAAGCACCACGGCTCCACTTTGTCCCGACGAGGGACACTTTGCCCTGAACGAGGATGAGTGCAGCCAGCTGTTCGTCAAGTGCGGATACTCGGAGCAGTCGGGTCGCATCGAAGGACAAATCTACCGCTGTCCGCAGGGCTTTGCCTACTGGAACGTAAGTCGCCGCTGCGAGCCAGCCAGGAAGCTGAACAACTGCACCCCCACCACCTACAATGTGGGCGGCAACGTGCCGCTGGAGTGGCTCAACATTGGCCATAGGCGTCGCAGTCTGCGTATTTAATTAGAATTAGTTTAGTATTTCCAAAAGATCCGCAATTGCTTGCTGCGCCAGCGTCATCGTCCACGGTGGGCAGCTGGCGCAGCAAATGATCGGTCAGAAGTGTTAGCCTAAGCCGTAGGAAAATTACAGTACGTTAAGCTGGGATTAATATAAAAAGATCTGGTGTCGGTAAAGTTAGTGATTGGCCAAATCACACAATTGATGTGCAAGTAAATTGCATGCATTGAAATTCCAGTAAATTTACATTTACATTTGCGTGTAGTCTTGAAAGCATTTCAATAGGAGTAGATTATTTTATTTAAAATTTCTTCCTTCAGTTGAAAGGTACAATTTTGACAGTTTTATTGCACTAAATGTATTTACATATTTTTAAACATATGTACGTTGAAAAAGCCATATACGTATATCTAAGCTATGCTAAAGTTTATAATAAATTTAAAAATACATATACATATATAAAGAACATTACATCGTCTGCATTTTTTTGGAATATCTCCAACTCGAGTAGTTTGTTTTGGCATCTGCGAATAGGAAGACAGGAATGACCAGACTATGATCTAAGATTATTTATATTCGCATTGGCGTACCACTTATTCAAGGAATTTAATAACGATAGAGATTTTGTTTGTTTTACATGAGACAAAAATTATGCGTTAGGTCTGGTTGAGTAGATGACATTTATTCTTCTAATTTCCAATATACCCATAAAATCTATTTTAACGAGCGGGAACACCAAGTCAGTATAAAGTATATAAACCATAGAAATAAACGAGGGGGAACGTTATGAGCCGCGTCTGCGCCGCGGCTCTACTTTATACCCGGTACTCAGTCAGTATATATGTATGTGAGCTTGTTGTAATTTATTACATGTTCGCAAAAGGACAAAATTTAATTTTAGCCAAAAAAAAAAAATTTAAGTCGAACCTTTTCGGAGTTTTTGATCTATTAGATGTTTCCATATTTGTTTACATACATTTTTTACATCTGCCTTTTCTACATGTTTTTATCTACTTCCTACATATACATACACGGCTGTGTGCGAGAGAGAGAGGGAATCAGTCTGCGCTTGGGAGGCCACTGAAATTTCATTTGTTCCTTCTGACTATATTTATGATCCGATCTGATCCAAATTCAATACTCTGATAGATATAGTCATTTTCTATGATTCTGCGTTTTTTGTTTTCCCGTATCTTCAAAATTGTAGATTTTCATCTTTTGTGGGGGCGGAAGGGGGCGTGGCCAAATTTTAAAACAAACTCGTCTCGGTTTGATATCACAGGAGCTTGGATAGAAAGTTTGGTGGTTCTAGCTCTTATAGTCTCTGAGAACTAGGCGTCAAAAAATTCGATCAGGCATAGCGCCTACCCCTGTGTGTGAGAGAGAGCGAGAGGGAACGATGCATTTCGAAATGGTTTTCTTCATTGTGGCTATATTTATTATCCGATCTGATCCAGATTCTACAATCTGATAGATATGCTCATTCTCTATGATTCTGCGTTTTTAGTTTTCTCGTATCTTTAAAATTGTGCATGCCACAGATTTTCGTCCTTGGAGTGGGCGGAAGGGGGCGGGGCGAAATTTTGAAATACACTTGTAACAGTGCGTTAGGACAGGAGTCTGGATACAAAATAATGTTCCTCTAGCTTTTATGGTCTTTGAGCTATAGGCGCTAATGAAGACGGACGGACGGACAGACGGACAGACGGACAGACGGACGGACAGACAGACATAGCTATATCGACTCGGCTATTGATGCTGATCAAGAATATATATACTTTATGGGGTCGGAAACGCTTCCTTCTGGGTGTTACACACATTAATTTTTTGCACAAATCTAATATACCCCTTTACTCTTCGAGTACCGGGTATAATAGAAATATTGGAAGGTGTAACACTAGCTAAGTTGTAAGCCCTTAGCTAGCCGTAGTTTGAATTTTGGTTTGTGAATATGCTAGAAAATGAAATCCGCGTTGCGATAGCTGTCGCACATCTCTAGGAGCAAGGGTCACTTTGGTTATTTTTAAAATTACCGCCATTCGCAAACATACAGAAAGAGCATTTAGAAGGAACGTACAAATTCTTAAAATTGTTTAACCTGCCTATCGAGCTAGAAAACCGTGTAATTGCCATGTACAAAAAAGAGGCATTTTTGTTGACCTTCTTGTTTAAACCCTATTTTATAACAGGAATTACCTAAACTTAACCAGTGATTTTTTGGGCTCAACGAATGAAAGGTATGGTCAACAGGCATAAACAGCCAAGGGAAATTCCAAAGCTCGTATGAGCCTCACCTAACTGTGATTTTTCGATGATATACCATGAGTACATGCTATGTTAGGCAATGGGGTGGATTTAATCTTGCATTCGTTACATTTTCTGGGGCGTTTTGCCTGTTGTCCATACCCGCGTTTTTCTTCACTTCCCTAGAATTTCCCAGCGGGAAATTTTGTAAACTTCCTTCCCAGGGAAGATATTTCCCAGCGGCTGGATTTGAATGCCCGATAAAATGACAAATATAATAGATAAGAGCTGCTAAAATCAAAGTAAACACTTACTCGATGATGTTATCTTTTCCCCTTAACTTACGGTTTTCCTTCCAAGAAGTTGTCCAAATACTGTACAAATAAAAAATATCGTAAACAAATCATATCGATATATCGAGCTAAAATCAAAATTCGATACGTACGATACGTAAACAATTAAGTGGAAAATAATGTCGCAAATAAAATAGTAAAATACTCGGCCAAGCATGGAGGTGTTCCAGACCGATTCGCACTACATATTCGTGAAGCGCGACAAGAGTTTGTGGTGGAATCGCAAGACGTCGGAGTTCGCAATCAAAGCGGGTAATAATAAGTGTTCATTGTGGAAATTATAAAGCCATTGTTTCATTAATACTTGTTACGAATGAATCAATTGAATGGTGTCTGGCCGTATGAAGTGTGTTGAATCAGCAGTGAAGTCGCCTCCGTTGTGCATTTGATTTTACTCAATGTCAAGGCTGCGGTGGGGCTGACGGGAGGATTCATGGTCACATCTGCTTTCGGATTCTGAGTGACTCAACGTCTGAGTGGATGATTAAACACGCAAATCTGTAATCCAAATACATACATTTTTCCTATATACGATGCTATTATGTCGTACATATATGGCGCTAATGGGGTCGCAGTTTCTAGCGCTTCATTTTTATCATCCACTCACTGCGTTCTATAAATACATTTCCCCACAATCTTCATCAGACTTGGTGGCTGTCAAGGTTGTTCCACCCACTTTTCCGCCTAACCACAGCCCTTTTGCTGGCGGTTGTGTCTATTAATACCCTCCATAGAATACATTCAGAGCAGTCCTTTCCCGTCGACAGGACTCTTCCCGCTAATTGCTTGTTTATAGTGCCTTAATTACACTTTGGATCCATTTCGCTGGCACGCAACGATGTCGCGCTCTGTTATGCCGCGCGCGTGTTGCATTTAATTCCCGTTTTGATTACAGTTCCAGAGGCTTTGTGGAGAACACAGAACTGCTGTTGCATGGCGTGTCTAGTGGTTCTTGGATCCCCTACTATTCCCAATCCTCTGTCTCTTGAACATAAAATCCATAAATCTTTGTCAAGGTCAACGCTTCTGTTTTCGTTCTTTCCCGAAAATGTTTTGTCCGCACGACGAAATGTGTCTGGCTTGGCTTAATTTATTACAGTTCCCAACTATCTTTTGCTATTGATTTTTTGACCACCGCAAAATGTTTTCAAGCTTTTCTACATTTCTTTTTTGTCCGACAATCTCCGGCTAAAAACCAGATAAACCTTAGCCATAAGATAAGATAGAAGAATTGTAACACTTTAAAGGGCAAGTAGGCAGTTTTTAGAGCCCTGCCATAGAGAACTACATGAAAAGGATGCCCAAGGATGCATGTAGGTGGCACATAAAGTGCACTTTCTAGCCCACTTTCTTCTCGTTGCTGTGTTCAGCTGGGAAAGTGGTTGGCTGGGTGTCCCAGTAATGAGCAGAGCAGAAGTAACCTCTAAGGCGGACCATGGAAACACGCAAATACGTACTTACGTAGCATGAGAGTACAGTCCCAACCACTTAGGCAGTTCCTTGGGTAGGGATATTGACTTTGTCCTTGCCTCGTTATTAGTTATTTGTGTTTACTGTATAGTACATGATTCTTGCCTCCAATGACCGGCAGTAGATTGTCACACACAAAGGGGCGTAAACATGGCCCACAGCTAATCAAATACCAGTAAAAGCTAACAAGCATAAAGCGGTCATTACCATTAGGCAGCGACAATTAGATTTTAGTGATTGTTGGCACATAAATTACTATAAAGGACTTGTCCCCGTTTCCCTCCCCGGTGCAGGATGGGATCTCAGCTCTGTGGATGACATTGAATGCATTGGAGTAACGCACGGAATTGTGGGCGTCATCTCGCTGCCGAATGTCTACGATCCGCACTTGGTCGTGGTCAAGGAGGCGACTGCCGTGGGCGTGCTTTATCCTCCGCATTTGGTGTACAAGATCAAGTCCATTTGCATACTGAGTGCCGAGGATCCAGACACTGACTTGTCCAACTGCACCAAGCATACCAAGTAAGTGACATTCATATTTCTACGCACATGTATCATTCAATGTCTATAATATCAAATTGCAGAAGCAACCAGTCCACGCCCACCCACAGCAGCTCCTCCACAGCAGCGCAGAATAATAATGCAAGCGCCTCGTCGGGTGGTGGCAGCGGCGGGGGCGGCTCCTCAAAGAGCACCAAGCTCTTCGAAGGCATGAATAAAACCTGGGGGGCTGTGAAAAGTGCCGGGAACACCATCAAGAACACCACACAGCAAGCAGCCAACTTGGCCACCAAGCAGGTCAAGTCCTCTGTGGGCATACGGGAGCCGAAACACATCGAGCGACGGATCACCGAGGAGCTGCACAAGATATTCGATGACACGGACAGTTTCTACTTCAGCTTCGATTGCGATATAACCAACAATCTGCAGCGGCATGATGCCAAAATGGAGGAGAGCCAACCGCAGCCGGATGAGAGGTTCTTCTGGAACATGCACATGATCCAGGACATACTCAAAATGAATGTGAGACAAGTCCAAATCTGTTGATAACGAAATGAATTTCAAATTACTTTCCGTCCCCATCAGGATAAAACATGGATACTGCCCATCATTCAGGGATTCGTGCAGGTGGAGCCGTGTGTCATTGGCAATGAGTGCTTCACGTTGGCCTTGGTCTCGCGACGCTCGCGTCATCGGGCGGGAACACGGTAACAACCATTCAATCATTCAATCAATAACCACTGATGAGTATTCCTTCGCTACAGCTACAAGCGACGGGGCGTGGATGAGAAAGGAAACTGTGCCAATTATGTGGAAACCGAGCAAATACTCTCCTTCCGCCACCATCAATTGTCGTTTACGCAGGTGCGCGGTTCCGTACCGATTTATTGGAGCCAGCCCGGCTACAAGTACCGGCCACCGGCACGCCTTGATCGTGGTGTGGCCGAAACACAGCAAGCCTTTGAGCTGCATTTCAACAAAGAACTGGAAACCTATGGCCGTGTCTGCATTGTCAATCTGGTGGAGCAAAGTGGCAAGGAGAAGCTCATTGGGGACGCCTATGCCGATCACGTGATTAAATACAACAACGAGCTCATGATCTATGTGACTTTCGACTTTCACGACTACTGGTATGTGATATATCCTGATCGCTTGACCACTTAATTATGGGTACCTTTTTTTTATGGCAGCCGCGGCATGCGCTTCGAGAACGTCTCGGCCCTGATTGATGCCGTCGGACCTGAGGCAGGAGCCATGGGCTTCCATTGGCGTGATCAGCGCGGTATGATCTGCAATCAGAAATCAGTGTTTCGTGTGAACTGCATGGATTGCTTGGATCGCACCAATGTGGTGCAAACGGCCATTGGCAAGGCAGTCCTGGAGTCGCAGCTTGTCAAATTGGGACTCTCGCCGCCCTACTCGCCCATACCCGAGCAGCTCAAGTCCCCATTCATGGTGCTGTGGGCAAACAATGGCGACATCATAAGCAGACAGTATGCAGGCACCAATGCCTTGAAGGTATGTGCATAAATTGAAGATCCACAGGAGAGATCCATTTAAATGCATTTGTTATATGCTCCACAGGGGGATTACACACGGACTGGGGAGCGTAAGATCAGCGGCATGATGAAGGACGGCATGAACTCGGCCAATCGGTTCGTACTATACTCAAACGATGGCATTATTTTTGTACTTTTTTGCTGCCTTTACCTTTTCCCATTACCATTATCTTAATTGACTTACCCTTGTCCCGTACACCACTCACTCACCGCCCTATTTTGAACTTGAACTTGATCCCCAATTAAGCATTTGTGTGCTTTGATGCGAATTTAAATTGAAATTAAGACTTGGCCATCAATCAAATTGAAATTAAAAAATAATAGAAACTGTCTGAGAACCAGCCGCATATTCATTTTGCTTACAACTTGCAATTCTCCAGATCTCATCGATCAGATTTACTAATGCTGCATGCTTTTTTTTCCATATCCTAACTAAACAAATATATTATATGTATGGCCATTGTACTGAAACCCTGCCAAGGTTTTGTCTCAAAGGGTACCACTATTTAATGAATATATTTGCACAGACTCATAGCTAATGCCGTGCCCCCAACTATTCTTCGTAGCTTTTTCATTCAAAACTTTGCGGATTCGTTTCGCCAGTGCATCATCGATCTGATGCTGGGCCAACTGAAGCAGGCCGATGAGCTGCAAGAGGATGAAGTCCTGGGTACGATACTGCAGATACTCAAACCCGAGACACGAGCACCCGTCAGGGGCTATTATGGTGTGGGCGTGCTGGGACCCGAGCTGAAGTTGCTCGAATCCATCGTCACAACCAGGTGCGAAGATCAGAGGCCATCAGAATCAGAAGATGGAGTCGATGGCCAAGCCAAAGAAGTCAGACAGTTACAGTTTTTAGTTGCTCCAATTGTTACAATATCCTTGTTTCTTGTTTCGCAAAAGGTATTATTGTTCTTCCCATTTATTATGTTATCACTTTCAATCATCTGCGCATCCGCCTTCTTTTAATATCTCGATATGTCGTTGGGGCAGTATTAACCCATTTTGTTGTATCTTTTAGTTATTATTTGGCCCGTTTTAAGGACTCTTATCGCCAGGCCACCATCGATCTGATGCTGGGCAACCAAGTCTCCTCGGAATCACTAAGTGCTCTGGGCGGTCAAGCAGCACCCGATGAAAATGATGCCACAGAGAATGCCGAACATGCAAAAATGCTCGTGGAGGATTGTCGCCGCCTGCTGCTGGGTTCTGCTCAGTATCCCGTTGGCGCCTGGGGTCTAATCGATGCAGATCCAAGGTGGGTGGAATTTCCCCCAGAATTAGATCCAATCCAATTGCATGATTCTGTTTTTTTTTTTGTAGTTCTGGGGATGCCAGCGAAACCGAGGTGGACTCCATATTGCTGCTTACCGATGACTGCTACATTGTGGCCGAGTACGACTCGCATCTGGACAAAATTGTGCGCTTCGAGAAGGTGCAGCTGCAACAGCTGCGCATTATAGAGCTGGGTATGCATCAGCAAACGAAAATGTTTCAGGGCCCGGCCACGGCTCATCTCTGTTTGCGTCTGAACTACAGCGTGGACGAACAGGAGGGCTACTTCCATATGTTCCGTTCGGCCAATTTGCGCTTCTTCAACAATATGGCGTACGTGATCAAGACGCAGGAAGAGCTGGCCGAATCTCTGAGCTCCATTGTGGAGATGTTTCGCATCGCCTTGGACAATGCTGGCAATACGAATGTCCACTTTATCACGGGTGGTGTGCTCCAGCGGCGGAAAAGCAAAGTACCCATGTTGGATGTGCCCAGGGGCGGGATGCCGCGGAACCTATCCGAATCTCAGCTGGTGCAAATCAGCTCCAAGGCTCTGTCCAATGTGGCCGGTCAATTCTCGAAATTGGGTCAGACTTTCAAGAAGCCCACATCAAGCTCCACACAGCAACAGCACAAGGCAGCCCCAATCTACCCTCAAATCGAACCTGGACAGGAAGCGGCGGAAAAGGCAGTAT
Source organism: Drosophila helvetica (assembly GCA_963969585.1). Classification (NCBI taxonomy): domain Eukaryota; kingdom Metazoa; phylum Arthropoda; class Insecta; order Diptera; family Drosophilidae; genus Drosophila; species Drosophila helvetica. The sequence goes on from OZ018403.1 coordinate 37,280,018, forward strand.
TCACGCTAGGCGGCAAGCAACGGGCCACGAGCACCAGCAGCAGCACGGATACAGAAGACCACGACAACAGTCTGTACGAGCCCGAGGTGGACTCTGATGTTGAGATAGCCTTGGACAAAGGGAACTACAACGAGAATGCTTTCTTGCCATCGGTGGGCATTGTTATGGGCAATCAGAAGGGGGAATCATCGGACGAAATGCGACAGCTGGAGCAGAAGGACAGTATGTGCAAGACGGCCGAGGATGTGCTCACCATTTCCATTACCTCGGTCACGGATCATGTCAGTCTGCCTACCGGTCTGCTGGAGAATGCTCCACACATACGACCAATCACGCCCAATCCACAGATCTGTGTGGAGGCGCACGAAGCGTTCGAGGCGGCGGAGGAGGCTAAGCCGCTGTCCAGGTCGGTATTCTACAATTAACTTTTGTGCTAGCAGTAGATGTTGAGCTTCGTGATTTGTAATCTCGTTTTTTTTTCTTTTTTGAATGTTGTTAATTAGCCAATCTGTTCGTACACTCCGAGAAAAATAGCATAGCAAACAGTAAATATGAAATATATTTATTTTAAATATTTTCATAATTAATATATCAAGCTTTTATCTCTGGGTGTAGTAGATATTTTTGTAATGTGTTTATGTGTATCGACAGCAATTTTTGTACATTATTCAACTCAAAGTATTATTATAAACCTTTTATACGTTCTAAATAAAACATATACCTAAGACTAGCATGTATTATTGTACAAAGATGAAAATATTTGTGCCTTCTCCATACATACCTCCATACCTTGGGGCCATCACTGCCCCACAAAGCGCTCAAAATAAACTCAATTAGCAAAAGATAATATTGTGTTTGTGTGACGCGTTTCTAGTGCCGGGGCCAGGGATCTTAGCCTGCCGTTGGGCCTGCCGGCGGCCCACTCAGAGGCTAACAAATTGAAGCAGCTAACCAGTCCACTCTCGAAGCTGGCCAAGAACATCGGCCTCAACCTGGATCCCCGCAAGATAGGCACAAAGGTGAGTCCGTTTTATTACCATTTGTGGATTGCTATCCGCTGACTCTTTTGCTTTTATCTCTCTGCAGACCGGCGTTCTCTCACCCACCAGTCTGTCGGCCGAGAACTCTCCGCCAGAGCGCGGCCCCAACTCGCGCGATCATCTGCTGGAAATGTGGGATGCGGAGAAGTGTAAAACCAAATTGATAGCCCTATAAGCGGGACAATAACTCAGTAATACCACAAGTTCTACACCTATTAATGTATTAGCGCAAGTGATATATATTTATGATATTTGAACGCAGCTAAAAATGTTTAATTGTTCTACTTGTTGTACGAGGCACTTCCATTTAAATGAAATTAGGGAAAGGAAACAATATACATACATAGTAGAATGCAGAAACAAAAACGTTCTCAATATACTTAGATGAAGTAGGCCATAAAATATGTATTTGTGATTGGTATAGCACCATAGCTGTAGTAGGAGTTCAATTTTTGTGTGTCTATTTTAGAGCTAACCAAAATCGAAGTTTCACCCATATAATATCTCCAGCGTTGATTTTGATATTGAAAATATAGTCATTTCCGACAAAAGGTCCATTAAGCCATTCAACGTCAATAAAAACACATTTCCATTTAATTCTGTACCAATATTATTTTATTAATTTATTGAAATTCATTAACTTATATGTGAAAAGCTGTCAAAATGAAAACCATTTATTTTTTGTTTTGTAAAGATGATTTTTTATAAAAGTTATTCTATAAAGTCTCTCTTAAATCCTAAGCTAACAAAAAAATGCCAGAATTTTTTCCCCATATCGACTAACGGTATATTTTAAAACTTTTATTACCCCGTAATTTCGTAACGTAATGCCAGTAACGTAAAGAAGTAAGTCACGGAATGTTATATTTCACAGCTTGGAAGATTAGCACTCAATATTTCAAATAATGGTACAAAAAAATGGTTAGTGGGTAATGACTAGTCCTACCTTGCAATTTTGTAACCCAACCCCCCTTGAAAGCCATATTTGTTAGCTCATATTTTCGTTTATATCTTTAAAGCCTTACGTTCGATTGTAATTTTTGTTGTTTTTTTTTGCTTGTTATATGGCTATTCAAATACTATACAAATCGGAATAAATATTTTTTTTAATTTAACTTTTATTTGTAAAATGTTGTCATAGGATAAATTCGTAACGCCAGAATGGAAATGCCTATATGCTTTACGCAATTATTTACAATGGCTTACAATTAGCTTAAATCTAGTGTAGAAGACTTTTGTGCACCTTGCCTATGAACGCAAACAGTTATACGTACATTCAGGTTGGTAGACTATATGCAACATACATATAGAGCACATACATACAAATGTACCACATACGAAACCAGAAAGACAAACAAAGACTTGGCATATGCCAATTTTTTACACGAAACACCAAACAAATACTTATTTTTTTATAGAAACCAAACCAAATATATATGTATCTACTTATCATATTTGGATTACAAATAATGTACGAGAGCTGGGAGGATTTTAGAAATGTCAACGAATATTCGAAGGATACATACATCGATTATATATGTATACTCTCTGTAGTGTGTTTGTATATAGAGTGTATTTGATGTATCAGTAATAGTATTAGAATAACATATGTATTCGCCACCGATTATATAAAATATATGTGTGTTTAAATGCTTAAATTCAATTTATAATTGGTTGGGGTATTAAATGGAATGCACTACTAAAATATATAGCTCTGGCTTGTATTAAAATTTAAAATACCCAAATATTGCATCAGGAACAAATTATATATTAACTTTCCATCGACGATGTGTGGTTCTTGGTACCAGGGGTACTGTTACTTTAATTCTCTTTTATGCTATCGTTCGTCAAAGCCTTGGCCAGCGCTGAGTCGTTCTATCTCGGGCCTCAAAATCCAGTAACAAAATACACAGTCTTTGGCGACGAGATTTCTTTGTATAATTATTGGTTGTATCCTACTAAGGTTATTATAATAACCTAGAATCTTTTAATTGATCGCTTTAGAGAACCAAAGTAATGGTAGATTCTTTTTCATCCAATAAGGCCTACAACTCGTGGGAATATTGTACTGCTCGACTTTCCGCCACATCCTGACCCTATCAAACCGCAACGAACTATCGCATTCAGAGTCAGTTGAAACATGTCAGTGTCAAGTGGTGTCCTATAGCTAGATGGGGCCTGTTTACATAAGCGATAAACAAAGAAACAAATGAAGAAAAAATGGCACCCAGCCATCCACCCCTGAAAATGCAGCTCGTTGTGGAAATCAAAAATCCATTAAAACGCCATGGAAACGAAGGACCCTGTTGCGAGTGTGCTGTCAATCAGCTTATACATATACACACGAGTGTCTGCTGCTCCTGTGTGTGTGTGTCTCTATTGATATTGGACTTTATTTATGCGAACTTTGGACAAGCTAGAAGCCATCCCCGGCCTGGAGAGGGCCACTCTTTCCCTTCCCATCCGATGCTGAACTTTTGGCATGTCAGCTGATAAGAGCCACGCGGGTGCTCCCGCTCCTGGCAACCGCCACTGTCCTGGCCAAGCGTCCAATATCATGCTAATGTGGCCGCACAGTTGCATCAATTGTTTTTCAATCAAAGTGCCATCAATCTTATTGGCTGTTTGTTTAATTAACGCACGGGCCGGCATTGTCTACCTCACGGGAGTACGTTGGGAAGCGGGAAGTGTGAGTGGGATGCTTGGGTGGCAGCTGGGAAGAAAAAGAGCTCAACGTAAAATACGTAAGAATATTTCATGCCATGCCAATCCATTTGACCCCCGGTCACGCCTGATTGCCACGCATCCGAACCCCTGATGAAGCTCCTCCTGTTCTGCCTGTTCTGCCTGTTCTGTGCCATTTTTCTTTCGCATTTCACTTCTTAACTTTGTCCATGTCTTTTGCGTCCATTAAGTGTGTCTGTGCTAAGACTTGGAAATTGTCTTTTGAATGTTTCAATTACACGCCTTCTTAAGCACAGCTTCTCTTTCAAATTGAGCCAGTGCCTGTCCCAGTCTGTCCCAGTCACCAGTCAGACTCCGAGACTCCGGGACTCCAGGACGGGGGGCGGACGTATGGAGAGAGGTATCGGATCTGGGCTGCCGTTTCCTTTTCGCATCTTTCTTTTCCCTGTTCTGTTCTGTTCTGTTCGGTTTTTATGCGCCAATACTCGTAAAGTGAAATGCAGAGATAGTCGAGGAATTTACTGCCTTTAGAGTAGGCTACATGGTTTATCGTGTGCACACTGTGCCTGTGATGTGTGCTTCGCTCTGCTTCTCCCACTTCCTTGCACTCCGACCGTCAGCCAATTTCGTTAAACACTTTTGCCTTAAACCATTAATTTCCTATACGTTCGACTTGTACGTTCTGCTGCTGCTGGCTCCTCCATCCCAGCACCCACCCGCCCTGCTCAATGGAAAGTTAATTTTATTGCTAAAAGCGGGTTAAGTGCTTGACGCACAGCTGAGTGCCTCTATTCTGTGCCCAGCCAGAAGGGGGAGGGTGCTGGATGATGGGGCCACATGGATGATAGAAATCAAATTTGCTTTATGGTATGTATGCTAATTTGGTGTCTGGTCCAGAATGTGACACGGATCAGGGAGAGCTTCGGATGGAGGACATGGACTACTGCATTGCATATGATGATGGGCCTCTGATTTCCATCTGAGCTTCTAGATTTTGAGATACGAATGCTTACTATGGGAATTCATTTGGAAGTTACTGTACAGGGAAGACTGTACAGGAAGGGTATCTCGTGAGCAAGGCTGTATTCCCAAGGATATTTATATATCCAAATATTTTGTCTTAAGTCTTAGTGCTACAAGATTTACTTATATTTATATTTTATATTTTATTATACATGGATACAGTGGATATTTTTTGTTTATTTTATTTTATTTCTTTTATATTAATATATTATATTTATTAATTTTGTGGAAGTGAGTAAAGCTTAAGCTTAAAATGCATAAAATACCAGTACTTATTGCAAATGACTTAGCTCCATTTTCATCTGCATTTGACCCACTCAAAGTGGCGGGAAACCCATTAAAATAAACGCAGGCAATTTGAATACCGAAATAAATATATACAATTTATAGAGTCTTTGGTGATAATGCGAATAAATCAATTGAAATAGCCGCAAAATCAAATGATGCATGAATAAAATCGGAAAACTGTTCGGCGTGCCAAACAATATTTGCCAGAGCCGGAATCACCTCGAGGTCAAAGTGCATATGCTGCGGCGGGCATATCCATGTGTGCGGGGTTAACACTTGGGCATATCACCACAGAGAGAGAGAGAAAGAGAGAGAGAGTCAGAGAGACCAACCGACATGACACTTGAAAGCAAATTAAATAGAAAATTGCGTTTTTCCAAAAGTCATCCCGGAAAATGGTTGTGAAATTTTATACATAATTGAATTTTTGGTCAGGCTCGAACAGAGAGCTCCGAGTACACTCGATCTGTGCATACAATTACCTAAACACATAGACAGTTGAGGTCAGGTCGGGTCGGGTCGGGTCAGCAGGGGATGACCAAGAGGCGTGGCCCATTGGCCCTGTGGCTGCTGCTGCACCACACGCCAAACAATCGGAAACCGAATGTCATCTTCAATTTCAAATTCAATTATAAAACAAATTGGTTCGAGAGCAAATACAGAGCGAGATTGAGATTGCGGGGAGGTGGGGAGAGTACTCATCCTCGAGGCGATAGCAAACGGCAAAATCCATTCATCCACTTTGCAATGGAATTGTGTCCAGTGTCGAATAAATGTAATGAAATGTTAACAAATGACAACCGGCTGGCAAACAAGTAGCAAAAACCACAAGGGTGGCAGCCCGCCCAGTCACCGCAGACCGTCTCCCCGTCTCCCCGTCACCGTCTCCGCCACTGAGTCCGAGTCCTTGCTGACCAGCGGCCACACGGAGTCGAGTCAGAGAAGAGCTCGCCAGCCACGTATCGAATTAGTCTGATGAGATTTATTGGCTCAAGTCCCACTTGACCAACGGCCCAGACAATTATGGATTAGTGCCATTTGTTCCCAGCTTCATCGGGATTTGATATTTCACATGGTCGCATGACATTGATGATGCCGATGGCGCTGTTGCCGATGGCCATGACGATGACGATGACGATGATTATTTGGCATAATATGGTACCGATTTTCAACGCCTTTGATTGCGGGCTCTCTATTACCTAAAGGGCATTGGATTACATTACCATGCCTGGTGGCGGTCCACACACCCCCCAATCCACCCTCAACCAGAACCAAGTCATGTCCATGCCTGTATCGGTGTCCTGGTCCAACCCACGCATGTCAACGCCAGGACCCAGCCCCCTTGTTGCCGGTCCTTTGGGGGAATTTGTCAGAGCATCAGCAGCGTTAAGGTGCCAATTAAGGGCTTTTTAGTATCAATTACAAAATCGCACGTTTCCACACCTTTCCCTTATCAATGTGCCAGGCCAGCCTTCGTGTGTGGGCGTCCTCGTTCTGCTGTAACACCGTTGCCGGTTGCCGGTTGCCGTTTCCAGTTCCGATGATGCTGATGAGCTTGGGGGCTTCTCGTATGCCTCGTGTTACGCTTCCGCCACTGACATGTTGGTCAGCATCAGCATCCACATGGGTTTTGCTCCAGCTCCTTTCCACGCATCTGGTTGGGGTTCTGTTCTTGTGGAAATTGTTTTCTGGCATTGTTTTTATTGTTATATTCTCTGGTTTACTGTCCTTTTTTTCTTCTTCCTTGTCACTCGGTCTTTGACAGCGTCGTTTTGCCAGTGATTTATTGTCCTGTCATTGGCAAATTGGGATTGTCATTAGAGTTCCTGGATTGGCGATAGAATAATCGAGAGATTACTAACGAGGAGGGTATTTGTTTTCATTTTATTTTCATATTCCGGAATATCAAGAAAGTGGCTAGATTGGTACATAGATCCATTATTCCAATCAATATTTGTACAAATTAGAATTTAAGCCACTCTCGTCAGATGAGAACAATGTTGAATAGATCCTAGGACAGAAATAATCAAAGAAGAAAAATAATATACTCAGAGAAAAAAGATTATATTAAATATGGGCCTCAAAGGGAATTCTATTTAATTACATTATGTTTGTACATAAAAACAGAATATCTAATTTAAATTATTTACGTTTCTACTTTCCTCTGAGTGTATTATATTTAGCATGGGGATGATTACGATTACTTTGCATAATTTGGATACGATTTTCAATGGTTTTGCTTGCGAATATTTATAATATGTTATATGTTTTTCATCCCCACATCTATTCTAATAAAAACCCAATGTTCAGTAAGTTTATCTGATCTCATATGCCAGGACACTCGTCCGATTCTTCACGGATAACTTATTTCGAACGATAGAGATAGAGACTACTTTGTCGTTTATTTGGGGCCTTTTATCTGCATTTCCCCAGGCGTTTTCCCATAGAGTCTTTAGTCACACTTTCACACATGTGTCTGTTTGCGGTTTGATCCGCTTTTCCATACATGTACTCAAATTCAGACTCCAGGTGGCAGTTCAAGAGAGAGCCACTTCATCCGGACAGCAGCCATCTACATAGTTGGGTGTAATCCACACCCGAATCCCATGGCTGCGTGTCTAAGTTACACCCAATTTCGACTCGTATTACAAATTAAAATGTGCCGCAACCCACACAGACAGACGGACAGACAGACCCATTTCCACGGACGGAGAGACAGAGGGAGAGTGCGGCATGACAGCGTTTTAAACTGATTAGCTGATACTAGGAGCTGGCTGCCTTTCTCCGTCTGGGGCTGGGACTGTGACTGTGACTGGGACTGCGGCTGAGGCTGAGGCTGCCACGGGTCAATGAGATGCTAAGCGTATGACAGGCATTGAAAGGGTGTCGTCGGAGCAACCTTCAAAAAGATTGTTTAATTTTTAAGCAGCAGATCTCCCAGCCTCCTAAAAAAACTCTCTCGAATGGAAGGAGTCGACGGTCGGCAAGGATTTACCGGAATTTGTTAGATGTTGCTTTGTGGCTTTGACAGTTGTTGGGGGGATTGATGGATTTGCCTTTGCTTCTGTTCTGTTCTGCCGCTACACTCACAGTTCAGTGAGCATATCCTGCCGGGCCGGGGCATTGATTTATTCGCCTCGGATTCCCAATTTAGTTTTTTAAAGTTTCTGCTAAACGCCCAAAACTGTCAACGGTGGCAAGCGTTCGGATGGGGATGAGGCCGGGGAAACGCATCTAGGATTTATGATTAATCGCTGGTAATTATATTGATTAATTGCCTTATTAGAGGCGTCGCGTCGGCTTTAGGCGTGAGAATCGAATCCGGCTGCTGTCATGGATCATAATTCTCCAGCCATGAGGGGCGAGGGTAGCCGAGGGAGCGTGCTATGATTTGTTGTAAAGAATACTTTAAAATAGAACAGCAGCTCCGTTCCGTACCATTCCATTCGATCTCCCCTCTTTAATTACCAGAAAAACCATTTGGCGCAAATGTTTTTCATTGTTTACAAGAGAGGAAACTGCTCCTTCTGCGCCTGTTCCTGATGCTCCTACTCCTGGTCAAGCAGCAATAATATTTCATTACATGCTGCGCTTTTGCTTGTGTTAGCCCGCTCCTCGTTTTTTTTCCCCGTTTCTGTTGCCGTTTCAGCCATTTCGACGGGGCACTTAAAATTAAGCGTGCCCAAATCCCCAAAGACCACAAGCCCAACATAAACAAACTAACCGAATGAATGCAGCCCGTCCTTCCCCAAGGAATACGCCAGGAGCCAGAAGCCAGGAGCGGGCTGTCGGCTGTCGGGCCACCGCAATCATAAAAATAATAACCACATTATTGTGTTTAATAATGAAAAATATCATTTTCGGCATAACTTTTGGCTTTTGTTTGTGCAGTCCACCCCAGGAACCAAGACCAAGACCAAAACCAGAATCAGAGCCAGACCCACCATCGGTACTCCATTCCATTCCATTCGAGCCATCCTCCAAGGGACGCCCGCATTTTGGTTGGTTGTTGGGATCACAATCCACAGCAACCCTTAAAATTCCAGCTAAGCATATTTTCTAAATTATCGCAGGCTGTGGGGGAGTCTCGGAATCGGAATAGGAATCGAGTGCCTTTTCCTTAATTTGTGGGTGCACACCCCACACCACTCCCCCAGTTGCCGCCCCCGGCAGCAGCCATCTGAAAGGGGTGCGTCTTGAGTACCTGCTGGCATCCACATCCACCCTACCGAGTGGGACTTTGTTGTTTTTATTGGCATGTTGACTCTTGAAATTAGTTTTTAATATGCGCAAATACTTTTGCATATTCCGCCCAAGTGCCTCCCCATTCCCACCCATACAGCAGCCCGCCCGAATACCGCCATATGCCCTTATCAGATATATGTACGTGCACACGTTTATACACTCGTATAAAAAGTGTAAATATTTGTTAACAACCAAAATGCAATCCACCAAATTGTTTACCCATTCTCCCCCCTTAGGTAAGGTACAGTGAGGGAAAAAATCTCTGCATATTGACATCAATTAAAGTGCATCAAGTCGACACTCAAACAAACAATGTAATTCACAACAAATGTGTTTGAAGATTGCCCGACTCCGACTCCGAATCCGAATCCTGGCAAACGGTAACAGGAACTATTCATTAGCTACCCCCAAGGGGCAGGCAAGCGGCAAGCGGCAAGCGGCACACACAAAAAAAGGTTCAACAAGGACCAAGCCACAGCATCCCAGTCGGGGGTATAGCTACCCTTGTTTCAAAAAACTTCATGTGGCCAGAATCGGAAGCAGGAGCGGGAGCAGAAGCAGGAGCAGGAGCAAGAGGTATAGCCAGAGGCGACAGCGGCCACATTTGAGTGCGTTGATTTGCGCCTTGAGCTATGTTTTCCAGGGCGGGCCGTAGAGGTCAACGGGAATAGTTCTATAATGAACAAAACACATTGTAAATTGTCCTGCTGGCATGGTAAATGGGTACCAGTGTACAAGGAAGACCCCATAAAATAGAGAAATACACTCGGAGAAATGATTCAGCTGGAAGAGAAAAACCCGAATAGAAAGGAAATTTACATTTTGTGCAGTGCATCTGCACATCCCTTCTGGCACTCACTTAGGCATGCAAACAAAATGGAAACTCCAAGTCGACCCCAACTCGATTTCCTTTGGCATTCTGCTAAGTGTAGCTGGGTCGGGTCGTTCGGTGTAAAAGGCAAATTAGCAAAAACCAGCCCGGCAATTTAAAATAAAATGTTCTCGGGCAACACCAGGCAGAGAGCGGCGACAATTCTCAACTGCCTTTTACTCTATTAGAAACTTGTCCCCAGACGATTCAATTTAACTACCCAAGGCACAAAAGACACTGCCACTGCAGGCCTGCCTGCTCGGCAACCATACCATCCTCGGTTGAGGCACGCACAAATCACTTCCAATGCCACTGCCACTGCCACAGCCCTACCCACCACCAAGGGCAGGCGAAACAATACACATGCAAAACTGCTGCCACAGCTAATTTAATAATTTATCATTTGGCTGCGAGGCAGCAACAAAAGATTATTTAAATTCGCGTGTTACACGGCCGGGTAGAACGGATCGTATGGGTTGGGTTGGGATGGGATGCCATGCGATCTGATGTGATGTGATGGGTTGGGTTTGGTTGGGATAGGAAACCGTTAGGGTTGTGAGTGCAATTACAAGAAGTGTCGAGCCGCTGGCAATGCAGCGCAATAATTTACAAATTTCCACACCCCCCAAAACGAAGAGGGGTACAAAATGTACAGAGGAAGGGCCTGTAGAGTAGTGTATCATTTGTTAAATTATTTAAAATTAAATGATGTGGCAGAATTCAAATTTCTCAACTTACCGGAAAGTGCCAGAGCACTATTCTAATTGGCGCAACTAATGGCGAATGCAACGAATCGTAAAGCAAATCGCCAACAAAAGGAAACCAAAGCCTTGACAAACATAGAACGAACCCTTTGACAGGGAGGACCAGACCTGAACTGCGAACTCTTGAAACAAATTTGTTTACGCTGCGTTGTGAAATATTTTGATTTATATAGACAGGCACTCGACACATCTCTCGACATCACACACAGGAGAGAACAGAACAAAACAGAGAAGAGTTGAGCAGAGCAGAGCAGAGCTCTCGTCCTGGTCGCATGTGTAATCCTTTCGTGCCCATTTCAATTGTTCGATTTGACAAATTGATTTTCACTTTTACTCGCTCGAATCGGTTCGCTCTGATTGCTTTTGGCTTTGGTTTGTTTGCTTTGGAAATTGGCATTTTCGGTGCTGCTGCTGCTGCTGCTGCTGCTGCTGCCGCTGCCGATGCTGCTGCTGTGTCTCTTTCACATTTTTTGGCCACATGTGCGTAAATATTTATTTAGTTCTGGCCACACCCACACCACAACCAGTTTAGTTTAGGCCCACCCTGGGCCATCGCCTCACTGTCGCCCATCATTTAAATGCATGCAAATTGTTGGCTTTTCTCCAGCTCCAGCAGAGAATATCTCTCTCTCCCTCCCTCTCCTTCTCTTTCGCATTCCACACTCGCCTTGACTCGATTACGAGATGCGCTAACAGGACCACGACAACTTGGTTGAAATTTATGTGGCATTGGGCAAGGGAACGCTTTAGCCGAAAAAGCGCAAAAAACAAAGAGAATATTAATTGCTTTTGCAAATGGAGTGCGCTTTCCAAAATGGCGCTGACCAGCTAGTACACATAGCTGGTAACTTGGCCTTTTGTTTCTGGCCATAAGTGGAGAGCATTTTTTCAGCCCCTAGCTAGGCGTACACTGAGAGACCAGCAAACCTTAAAATGTACTAGCAAAATTATGCAATAAATCATATAAAAGGATATGGGGGAATTTCCAAAAAGTTTCGAGACACAATAAAGCGTTGCCTCCTCACCAGAAATAGTTCTCAAGAGTTTCAGTAAGGATTATAGTAGTCAAGCAGAATGATATTAATTATGCACCTGAAACTTCACAACTTTCTTGCTCCATTTGCTGTTATTTTCCTTCAAATATAAGACGCAACTTTAAAGTATAGTAAAATATATGTACATATATTTACACATTGACTTTAGTTGGGGCCACAGTTCCTTTTTTTCACCAGGGGCTTTCTGTATAATACATATATGTACAATAGATCAGAAAGGATTGCCATTGACAAGCTTATCCTAAGGGATAGTGACTTGGCTCGAATTTCTCTCAGTGCAGTGAGTGAGTTTTGCATATAGAATCATACGTTTTTTGTCTTGTCCGCCATGTCACTAAACCGGGCATTGTTCTCGTAAACTAAACCCGGCAATTGCAGATTGCTACCCCCAATTCCAGCCGACACATTTTCTATGTAGTACGGATATACCGTACCGTACCGTACCGTACCGTACCTCTTCGGACCCCACGTTGGCGAATATAAATTGCGGCTTTATCAAAGCTCACGTCAAATCTCGTTTAAATTAATGAGTTTGAACACTTTTTTGTGTGTGTTTTCGGCTTGCTGTTAGTCACACGGCTGGCGCCGCTAGTTTGAAATTCAGTTTATTTATGCGTCATAAATTGCAAGAAAAAACGATGGGGCCTGCAACCAGAGGCCGAACCGCGATGCGAAAGGCAAGACAGGAAGCGCCGCCGCCGGGCACAGCGTTAAAATTATGAAACATTGTTTGCCACTTTGCGATGAAAGCCGAAATCGATTAGGGGGGGGCGGATGCGATGAAGGAGGCCTCTCTTCAGTCCTGGCCTGGCAAGTGTGAAATGAGCAGCGGTTAAGTATCATAAACTTCCAGGCGCAGATCCACAACAACCGCAAGAGGAGGAGGGACAGGGACAGAGACTGGGACTGGGACAGAGCCTGCCTCGAGTTAATTAAAATGTTTAGCCTGCCGAAGTGTTGATAATGACAATCTATATGTATATATACACAAGGCAGAGTCACGACATAGGAGAGGGAAGATGGGCTGCAAAGTTATTAAAGTTATTGTGGCGTGTAATTAGCTGACGAGCTGTCAACAATATAAGAGGCCTCTGCCTCCGCCCCAGGACTGCCTCCAGCGGATGGATCATTTTACGGGCCCCTGCTTTGTTTGCCTGCCAAATTGTCGACTGATAAATCAATTGCGGAGGCGCTGATTATGGCGGGGGCGCTGAGATATGGTCGCCCCGGGGTGAAATCTTCTCCAGTTATTTGTTTAATTGACTTGTGAGCAGCGTTTTACCCTCCCCTCCCCTCCCAGAACAGACTCCGACTCCGACGCTGACTCTTACTCTGCCGGTCCATAACTAATTTTCTGATTTAGCATGCTGTGGCGTAAATTACGGGTCCTATTACAGGACACGGCAGGACAGGCCGTGGAAAATGCCGGCACAATTATGTCACACAGTGGAGTCGGCATCTCTTTTATCATCGCATTTGGTGCGCTTCCGTTTACATCCCACCTTTCGATTGGTCACGAGGCGCCGCCAGCTCCAATTGCAGAGCCACTGATTGCCTTCCCCTACCCTTCAGACGGGAGTCTGCACTCTGTGCTTCCTGCAATTGTTTTTTGTATTAATTAATTTAATTTGTTGCCGGGGCGAAAAGTTGGCAATCCTAATTGAAAAATGCGCATAAGCTGATAATTAGCATTTTCTGAGTGGAATGGGAGAGGGAATGGGATTCAATTACTCATACTTGAGGCGTGAATGGAAAAGTTTCGGACAGTCGGGAAACTTTTGCCTTAGTTCCCAGGCTGCTGTCCTTCAAGTGACCGCTGCTGCAACTCTAATTGGGCACAAAATACACACACACACGCACACGCACACACACACACGCCGGACGTTGCAAATTGTTTTATCACAGTTTTGGGGCAACCTTTTGTCGAACTGCCACCCTCCCGGCCACACACTCAATTAAAACTCAAGACCCATCATAATGCTTGCGCCTTTTAGTCTTGATGTTTCAACCTTTTCGACTCCTTTTTTTTCTCGTTTTTTTCTGTGAAAAAGGATTTGTTTTGATTCTTTTTCTGCACAATTTTTTATCGTGTTTTGGGGGAAAGGTGGACGTGGACATCGTCGTCATCTGAAAAGTGTGTAAAGTTTAAAGAGCCTTAAGGGATTATGCGCACAAATGTGTTGAAATTCGGGTCTTAATGATGGACCAAAATAAAAAAGACGGCAGAGAAAAAAAATGTTGCTGAAATGCGGCTCCAAAAAAAAGGACAAAAAAGGACAAACATTTCGGGCCGTGGCTTATGGCCATTTATAGATAAGAAGGCGACCCGGAAAATTGCCAAAGCTCTGGCACTCGACGACCCGATTGACTGGCTGCTTATTAGTGTCCTGCCAACTGTGTCCCCTGTCCGTTGTCCACTGTACAGCTGTGACAGGGATAAGTGGGCATAAGCCTAAAATGGAGCCTTTGCTTTTCAGGCGACATTTGCCAAGATTTCTGCCTCAGTGCGACAGTCCGAAAATACGGCAGGTGGAGGGAAAGGCCGAGTCCGATCAGTCCCGGACTAAGAACTAATTTTCATTTAATATTTTTGTATATCCCTTTATTTACATTTATTTGTTTGTTCAGCATTGACTCGCTGACATTTCTACCCGCTGATGTTTGCTTCCCCGATTGTTTGTCTGTTTGTCCCTGCCGAAATCTGTCAACTTCGAGGCATTCGAGACTCCCCGCTCAAGTGGACTTCTCGAGTGACTCTCCGGGAGATGACTCGTCGCGTGTCCAAATATTGTTGTTTACACAGCCTCTACGGGGACAGCTTGGACAGTGATTCAGAAGGTTGTAAGCGGTAAGGGGATAGTACCAAAAATTACTAGAATTATAACAAAATATATGAATACAATTGAGTCTTTGGGATCATACAGAGCCGGATGCTTTAACTTAAGTTCTCAATGATTCTATTTGTACTAACTTATTCTGAGTTATGTAAGAAAGTATTTTATTTTCTCAACTCTCTTGAATTGCATTATTCTTTGTAAAAGCGGTCAGTTTCCGCTTACTTCTCTAGTGTATCCCATGAGTAGTGGAATTATTTCAACACTTTCCTATTTAAAACTTTCCGTGCTGTAAGCTCTGCACGTCCCGATGCTGTCATTATTCCCACTCTCTACTTGGCCAACTTTCGACTCAAAAGTGTCACCTAGACAAGATGCTACAATGTGCCTAAGCACTTGCCATTCGGGAAATTCCTTTGGGTTCATACTCCGAGCCCATCCTGAGGCCTTCGTGTCCTCCTTTATCATCCCCTTCCAAGCATCGCCCATTACAGGCAACAACAATGGGAAATAGCAAAAACAAAAGGCAATCAAAAAAGGCGCACTGCTTAAAAAAAAAAACAAAATAAAAACTGGAAACCGAAAAGGAAATACTTGCAGCTAAGTTTCCACTCTTCGTGGCCGAGGAGGGTAAATTATATTACGTGAGAGTGCACATGGTGAAATTCCCAAACTCTACTTAGTGTCTCATCATCAGTGGTGGGGATGGGAATGGGGGTGGTGTGGGAGTGGTGCTGATGGTGGTGCGTTACCGGAATCAAATATAAAAATACATTTAAAAAAGTAAACTTCTAGGTATTAAGAGGCGAGTGCAGAGCAGAGGCAGCAAAAGAATCGGAATCAGAAACAGAAACAGCAATGGAATCGGAATCGGCATCGGCATCAGAGAGACAAAGCCGAGTGGATGGGACACTAAGTAGCAAATGCAACTGACTCTGTGGCAAGTGGCTTACACTTACACTGCCATCCTGCCACTGCCACTGCCACTGCCACTCTCTGGAGGGTGGGGGCGTATGTTAATTTGGTTGCTACACAAAGTGAGATTGATTTCGGCATCCGTACACTTGACTTGAGTCGATTTAAAATTTCTGCCACCACAACAGCAGCATGAAATATTCAAATGGAATTCAATCGCACACACAGTTCGATTTGTTCTCGAGTGCGACTCCAGACATAGTCCGGACTCCGGACATAGAAAGCCACAGGATTCCGGATTCCGTGTCTGGGCCGGGGCCGGGGCCAGGGCCAGGACTGGCAGCATCGCCAGGCTCTTAAGTGCGGTTGCAAATGTCAATTGGCCGTTCGGCCAAAATCGAACCTGGTAACCGATTGCATTTTAATTTTCCATCTCCCTTTGGGGAAATGCTTTTCCTGATGTGGCTTCAACGTCTGCTGCTGCTGCTGCTGCTGCTGCTGCTGGAGAGATTGGCAAACTCTCTCTGGCATCGATCTCGTTTTCTTATTTACATTAAAAGTTGTTTGCATTCACTTAAAAGGATAAGCAATGTCCTTTTAATGGGTCTCAAATTGAATAAAGGATTAAGTTGTTAGTTTAAAATTGAATTGCGTACGCTCGTTCGGTTCAGGACCAGCCCAAAGGGTTAGTTTCCGCCCCAGGACTCTGCAGTAGCCTGCTGGGGGTGCAAACCCATTTCACGCTGCTGCCCGAAAATCGAACATCGAACAATGAAAAACAAATATGTGAATAAAAACCCATAGATGTAACGACCTGAAGCCCATCCACTAATTAGCCACGGCTAGCACATTATCGACACGACAGTCCTGGCAACCAGCAGCCAAATCCGCGCACAGGATGCCTATCGGAGCATTGCGCCCTGGGGTTGACAGTTGGCAGCCACCATCAACCAGCAATAATTATTTGGCAATTTTGGCAAATCAAATTGATGCGCGGGGCATTGTCATAGCGACCAGATGCGTGTACCGCCTGCAGGTGTCACAGCGCATCCTGCAAGTCCTTTGCTCACTTTCCTGCCAGCGTAAAACTTTAACGAGCACATTAGCAACATCCCCGGAATGAGTCGCATTCCATTCATTCTGTGGTGTGGCAACTGCAGGAGCAGGGCGGCAGGCAGCCAGGCAGCCAGGCAGCTATTTGTTAAGCTCACCTCATGCTGCGGACCAGGACCGGGACCGGGACTGGGCTCACAATTAGTTGCCGGTCGGGCTGCTCATTTTAAAACTGCCAAGTGAGGGCCAACCCAAAGCTTAGTTTCCCGCCTCGTCTCGTCTCGTTCTTATTAAAACAGATTTCCTCATTATAGCCGTACCCCCAGAAAACCAAAGCAATTTGCAAATGTCCTGTGCCCGAGTGGCTGGGGCGACTCGTTGTTCGTCTTTGGACATTTCGAGAGCATTTCGAGAGCCACCGCACTTGTGTCTGCCCGGGACTGGGGACTAGTTTCCGTTCGGAGGGGGTCCCTTGGGAACGACAGTCCTGTGCTGTCCTGTCCCGTATGTGATTGAGAAAAATCTAGCGCAACAAATGAAACCGAAAGCCAACATGAAAGGTGATGCTGCCCCGTAATTGTGTTCTATGGCTTTGGAATAAATTAAATACATGGATGCCACTGTACTACAGTGTCCCGATGATGGTTTAAGCCAAATGTACCATGAGACTCAAGGAGAAGTTTCCCCCAAGCAAATGCAAATAAATTAATCCTTGTAAATGTAACATCAAAAGATACTTCTTCAAACTGGAACTGCTCCTTGTGGCTGCTTAGCTTTGCCGCAATTCGCGTATTATAATTGCTGTAGTTTGTTGTCTGCCAGAGACAGTGTCTCCTCACTCTGGCCCTGCTGTTTTTCTTGGCCAAAACTTCCTGGGGCAAAGAAAACACGGGTGCGAATGTCTGACTCCTGCCACCCAAAAGCTGGCGGCGTCTCCTTTAATTATGTGCTGGCTTTGTAATGTCACACTTAAGAGGATTTCCGCGGAAAGTAGCAAAGTAAAGGGTAGCAGTGACATAAATAATCAACCAGCTTGGCTTCATCTCTTCGCCACTTTGTGCCTCTTCGAATGGTGATAGTTTTATGTTTGTTGCTGACAAAGCTGGGACGAGCTGGGGCAGCAGCAGCAGCACTTGCCCAAATTTGTGAACAATGCCCGCCGCGGCCACGGCCACGTGGCTCAAACAATGGCAACAACTGTAACTGATTTGCCAGCGGCGCCCCACATAAGTATGCAGCAGCAACAATAGCAGCACCCAAAGGAGGCGGAACTGGAAGACGGGGAGTAGAACGATCCGGGTCCCCAGTTGACCGAGGCACACGCCCACAGTATAAACAACTCAATTTGAATGCATTTAACCGCGTAATTGAGCCACGTGCCCCGGACTGCTACGCGTGCGCTATTTGTGGCCAACAACCCCCGCCACTCTCCTCCTCCTTTCCAGTAACCTTTCTGCAGGAGCCCTGCTTCTGCCCCTTCCTGCTCAATCATCGTTCCGTTCTAAGCGCGCCAAATTGCAAACCAATTGGCATGCAACTGGTTTTGGTCGCGCGGGCTAATGGGATGGGGGTACGGGTGTGGAATGGAGAGCCCAGTCAAATGCCCAGAAATTAGTGCGTAAATGTTTTCTCACCAAATAAAAACGGCCGACTGGCAGGCCGACTGGCAGGCCGGCAGGCTGGCCGACTGGCGGTGGTTTCTACGGGTCTGACTTGGCCTGCCTGGCCTTTGTGCCTCATTTCGCTACGCTTTCTGGGAAATTAACTGCGAATTATTTTGGGCAGATGAGGCAACGATGCCCTGTCCGGGGGAAGGAAGGACACACGTTCAATTTCGTTGAATTTGCAATGCATTTCAAAAAAGGAAATTCCGCTTGACAGGTGATTGGTCCGAGCGGACGATGCTGCTGCTGCTGATTCTGATGATGATGAATTGACGACGCGTGCTCCTTAAATGTAAGCCAATTGCTCAGTCAAGTAGGCGAGGCAAATGTGAGAAACGATTTCAAATGAGTTAGAGATTTGGGTCTGGTTTACTTTACTCAACAAAAACGTTAAATATAATAAAATATGCATATTCTTTACCACCTACTATACTATATACACACATAATTATATAATTTTTCTTACAAATGTACTTTGTACAAAAAAAAATATATTGTGGGCCTGAAAGAGTCGATCACACACGTATACGTAAAAATAAAAATATATTTTAAAAACAAAAAAAAAAAACGGGACTTGCTGACTTGCGCATTTTCATAATTTTAACTAAGTTTTTGCGGACCGATATCCAAAAGAATTATTTAGTTGAAAAGAGAATTTTTTGATCTTTTAAAGTAATTTTTATTCATGTCGATACAATTTTTGTACCTGAAGATAAGTCGAACCAAAGTTGATACATTTTACCATTTCTAATGTTTTCTCAAATTTTCCATTTTGTTCTAATTTTTTTATTAGAACATTGGTTATTAAATTAGATTACTATTCACGTAGCAATACTTGTATACTATCTATATATATATTTGATTCCGAAGTATACTTGTGAACAAAAATACTCCTCAATGCTTAAGCGAAACGAATCATCCTGGAAGTTCCATAGAGATTCGTGACAGGGTGAAGGCTTGCTTTAAAAATAAAATTATAGGAAACTACGTTGAAGTTATGTTATGTTCCGTATGTTGGTTGTGATAATATGTATCAAATATAGTGTTGAACAATACTAGACTTGAGGATGAGATAGTTAAAAACGTGTCAAACGGTTCAGAATATGCAATGCAAACGAATAGTTATTTCCAATATATTATAGTTGATTCTAAAATGCTCATACTTTCTACAAAAAAACCCTCTATACTATACACCGTTTTCATTTGTCAGTGTTCCGCCTTTAATCGACCATAAGAACATCAAATATAATTCTCAGCACAACGGTAGTTTACAATTTTATTGCCCATGCGCAATTTCGAATATTGATAGCCCTGAAAAAACAAAAGTAGAGTAGAACTCGCAAGCAAAAATGAACCAGTTACAGCTCATAACAACAATGGTAAAAAAAAGCGCGTAACACTTACTGCCAGAGCTCTAGCTCGGAAGCTGCTCAGCTTCAATATTACATGAGCACAAATTGCAATTTAATCCACAGATGTCAGCATTACGATCAGTGTCCCTGTGTCCCTGTGTCTCTGTCCCTCTGTCTCTGTCTCAGCCCTTTTGCACGTGCCCTGGCTCTGGCTACTGTTCCGGCTGCGGCTCTCCTCTCCCCGCCGCGGCGTGTGTCAAGTTGAAAAATGGCATTAAAGTCACATTGACAATCATCAAAATGTGATTCGCTTGGAAAACAACAAAGAAAAACCCACCCCTGCGAGCAGGTCTGACTCAAGACACATGTGCAGGACCCGTTCCCTGGCGACACTTTAGCGTATCCGGCCGCTCCCCCTAGCCCAGTCGCACTCCGCCCCCTTGGACTCTTCATCAAAAATGCCCTGCGCAAATCTGTCATATAACTTTGGCAAAAGGACTCTTGGGAGCTTGTTTATGTCAACTTCTGGCCATAATTTATATGCGTCCTGCCCGCATATGTATGCATTCGAGTGGGCGTGGCATACTTATTAAATTTTAATTGCCAGCGGGTAGGGTGCAGCACATTGTGGGCTGCTGGAGACACTAGCAAATGGCAGGCTAAATGAACTAAACTAAGTCGCGACTTTATCTACCACTCACAATTAGACATCCAACTTGGCTGCTCATGCGAGTGCCATTCAGAGTCTTCGTCGCAGACCCCACTCTCACTCCTCCCAGTCGGGGTTTTCCGGGGTCTTGTTCCGCCGTCTCCCTAGTTTCCCATTTATCTCTACTTCGGCAGGGGGTTTTGGAGCGCACTCAAACGCGAAATTGTCGCCGTCGAGCAGCAATCCAAATTCAATTAAACAAACACAATAAGTTTTCGATAAAGCCGCACTGATAAAGAAGACAAACTAAATATTCGCATAAAATTTACTAGCGCCAACCAGCTCTGGGGGAGGGTGGCGTGCCATGGAAGGGTGGGTCCGACAGACACCGAGTCTGTTGCAGCAGAGTCAATGGTGCAGATTAAATGTGGCTCACACCACACGCACACACAAACATACACTCGACACGATGATGATGATGATGATGTGATGTATGCGTAATCTGGAGCAATTCAGGCGCGTAAGAAGGAGTGCTCCCTCGTGCGGAGCGCAAACCAGAAAGGAAACCAAACCGACTAAAACAGGCACCCGAAATCGAATTCAAATTCGCGAGAACTCAGCTCAGATTATGCAGTGGAAGAGCGGGGGAGTGGAAAAATCTTAATTGCGTGAATGTCGCGCTTTGATTTTCCAACAATTTTCCGGTCTTCCCCGACTTCGAGCTAGTGGCCATGCCAAACGGGATTGGAAAGCAATTGTCTTGGATTTGAGTCAAGGCGTTGGGCCTTCTTAAGGGTAGCTTAACGGTGTCGTGCCCCCCGTTAATTTATCGTTTCACTGATTTGTGTATTGGGTGGGGACAGGGGCGCACAGCGAGAGGGTTTATCTCAGAGAGAGAGAAGTACAATTGATCAACCCCATTTTCCGAACGCCTCTGGCATGGATACTGGGAGAGTGGAGTGGAGACACTTCCTAAGTGTCAGTAAATCGTATTTATAGGCTTGGGTTAACTCTAATCTAATGATTGTGCTTTAAAAAAAACCAAATTCTATCGCGGGAATAGCATCAGCAAGAGAAAGCTCATTGAGTTAATGATTGAAAAACCTACGATGTGATGGGGAAAACTATACAGACTTTCAATAATCTGATATTTTAATTTCAGTTTTTCACTCTTTACAAATTGAAAAAAAAAACTTCGGTGTGCCCTATTTTTCTGGGCTAGCTCAAAAATGCAGTATAATATGTACACGGATATATATACGGATAGATCTGCAAGGATAATTGTTAATTATAAAAAACAATTCATTAAAACTACAAGCCAGAATAAAACTAGTTAGCAGCCAGAAAAACTCAACATCAGACCCACTTATTCTGATAGATTTGATGCCACAATATTTTTTAATGAATTACAATTTTTGAGGCTTAGAAGTTTTTTGAAAGAATTTGTCCTTAGTTTGTCTGCCTTTTTTTTTAATTCTTTGCAATTTTGAAAAAATAATAAGCGCAGCTATAAATCGGCCCAAAAAACTGTTTAGCTTAAGCTTACCGTTTGGGAAATACTACGCTTTCAATAGAAAAATTTATCATATTTTGCTATATTTTCTATCCAAATTAATAAGTTTATTGGTAATATTTTGTTCGTAAAGGCACGTTCATTTTGCATAATTTTAGAGATCCTTCATAATCTAAGATAAACAGCTAAGCTGCTGCTACATTTATATGTATGTATACCGTTCGGTAGTCTGGAAATACAAAAAAAGGCTCATTTTGCTTGTTGTTTAGTGTAACTTAAGTCCAATATAAGCTTATATTATACCTCTAGGGATATCCGAATACTACATGTTCGATTGCATTGCGATTCTCGAGAGAATTCTCATTCACACTCACCTGTCGTTCCGCTGCCTCGCTCTTGGAAAACTTTGCTGTACCAAATGGGTGTATGCAACTAAAATTAGCATTTAATTTTATGCAAATTAAACAAGCTCCATCTCAGCCGCTTTCCACCCACCTTCCACCCACTTTCCAGCCACTCGCTTGCTCGTGCTCTCTTACGAGTATGTGCTTCTATTTGAATGGCGTGCAGCAGCATTTGCTCACATGTCTGCAGCTGAATAATTTAGCGACTTACATTTACAGAAATTAACGCACACCAACTTATTCACAGATGCACACACACGCGCGAGGTTGTTCACATATATGCATGTATGAGTGGGTGTGGTGTGGGTGCTCGCTGCAAATAGGATTTGTGCGACTAATTGCAAAGTACTTAAGCAAAAGCTTTAAACAAATGTAAAAGCAAAATTTTTAATAAATTATTTAGCGGGCAAATGCAGTGGGAGACCAAAGGAAATTCAGAGTAACAGAACGAGAAAGAAGTCCACGGATGAAAGGAAAATGTTTCCGTTTGTGTAACTTTTCACACACAAATGAAGGAGCCTGAATTTTTCGGCTTTGGTAATAGATATAAAAGGGATTTGTCCGGGCTTCCCTCCGTTTGGCTGTTCTCACTCTTTGTGCACCGCAGTGGCTGTCGCTGTCAGCGGCACTCGAGCAGTCAATCCGCATCGAGCTGGCATCGGCCATGCATGGATTTCTGTTTCAATTATACGCATCTTGGCTCAGACCTGGACAGGCAATTGCGGTCCTGGCCCGCTCCTGGCGATTATAATATCAATGGGTGTGTGTGCCAGAGAGAGGTGTGCGCGCGTGAATTTATTCATTTGCTTGTCACTGTTTTGACAACCTCTCGCCCGCCCGGTTCCCCAGCAAAAGATCTGGCCCCGGCCCGGCCACGGCCCCGGACTCTCGGCATTGTATCACACAAATCGGATTAAGAAATTTCGTATTCGCATTCGTTTGCCACATAATTGAATAGCCGGGCGCTCGCTCGTTCGGTGAGTGAGTGAGTGACTGGGTGTTTGGGTGCGAGTGCGAGTGCGTGTGAGTGCTTGAGCCGCTCATGGCAAATGAGAAGCAAATTTAAAATTTTACACTTGACTTAGCATTGTTGTCCTGTCATTTCACACGCCTCTGCCACACCACACACGGAGCGGAGTCCTGTCTCTGTTTCTGTCTGTGTCTCTGTCTCTGTCTGTGTCTGTATGCGGCTCTGCGATAAATTGTTTTTCCCTCGCACCCCTCATGCGTACAATGGATATTCGGCAATCTGATTTAAGGATACGCTTTGGTTATTTTTAAAATGTTTATTTTTCACTTGACATTTATGCAATTTTTGGTTTGCTCTCTTTTTGATTTTGCTTGCCACTTAAACGCTACAGAGTTAATAATATAATTTAATTCTAGATATGGCATTCGAGGTTCTCTAAGCGCTAGCATATCATATCGTATGTATAGGTATAGTATTTTTACACGAACTATGTACAGACACAACTTAATGCAATCAAATAACACAAACTAGGGACAGTACTAAGCACACACTTAAAGCAGTTCGACATTTACAATTTATCTGTTTGCACCCCCACTGGGGGCCCTGGTTGCCTCGGGCGGCTTCCCTCGCTTTTCGAATAGTTGCAACAATCGCTGTTGCATCTTGCAATTTTATGAGTGCGAATGGCTCAGATGGTGGGCGCCCAGGGGGTGGAAGTAGGGTCCATAGGGTGGGTATGGCACGGCGTGCGGGTAGAGCAGGCTGCTGGCATAGGCACCGGGTCCATAGGAGCCGCCCGCCGGTGGCGGAATGGTCGGACTGTTGACGTCCATGCCCGGATTCTGTTTCTTCCACTTGGTGCGGCGATTCTGGAACCAGATTTTCACCTGAGAAGAAAATTACAACGAAAATACAAATGCTTTATAAATGGTGTTTTTATATATATGTATCGTATGGGGAACGGAACGAATTCTCACCTGTGTCTCAGTCAGGCTCAGGCTGAGGGCAAGGTTCAGCCTCTCGCAGACGCTCAAGTACCGCGTGGTTTTGAACTTATTCTCCAGCGACACGAGCTGCTCATAGGTGAAGGCAGTGCGGGCTCTACGTGGCTTGGAGCCGCCCCCGCCTCCGCCTCCACCACTGCCCCCCGACTTGCCATCGCCGTTGCGGCTGCCGCCCTTCTTTGAGTCCGTCTCGCTGCTGGGATCATCAATGTCGCTCCCATCATCGCACATATCATCCTGATCCATGTCATTAAGATCTTGAGCTGCAAGACAGAACGGGAGAGAGAGAGAGAAAGAATGGATGATAATTTTTGCATAAGTCAACAGGCCCGGCCCGAGTGGCCATCCATCAATGGCCAGTCGCCAGGATTGGCAAACGGAAATGAAATCAATCACCTCGGATCCACCACCGCATCATTGTTGGATTAATTGGAATTTTTCGGCGCACATGTGAGTGGCTGATGGACCGGGCAGAGGCTTGGGATTGGATCGGAGTTGATTGCAATCGATACGGCAATCAAAATTCAATTAAGGAAGCTCCCTCGCTGACCAAGGGTCGTGAGGATATTGCCTGAATGCCGTATCACGTATATCAGGTACGAATTGCGTCAGCGAATCTCTTGCCCCAAGAAAAGATGCATCTTTAAGAACCCGAAATCATAGCCACGACCCCGAACGAGGCTTAAGGCCATTAAAACTTTGCTTGTTAACAAATTTCGCTGCGGGAGTAAAGCGATTGGGGGCTGCGGAAAGGCAAACCCTTGAGCAAGTCAGGCGACAAAAAGGGTCGAGAAAAGTGTCAACCCTCCATCAAAGATGTTTTTTCGTCTGCATGGAAAATGCATGGCCCTGCCCTGGTAATTGGCCAACATGATTGGCCATGTTTTCATGAAATTAGGCAGTGTGTGGGGAGAAGGGAGAGGGGAGAGGTTGCAGATGCGCTTAAAAGCGCACCACAGCATCACAGACAGTGCGCCAATTAAACCGAAAATTTACGTGAACGCTTCATTTAATATTTAACGAATTTTCAGCGGCCAGCAACTGAAAGACAGACAGACAGACTGGGCCGGGGGTGGGGCCCCATTATCGCTGGTAATGGGCTGTGGAGTGTTTGCAGCCACTTTGATATGCATTAATGGCACATTAGATGCCCCGGCATTCGCCTGCCCATCGTCCGGCAGCCTCATCAATACCTAACCGAATGCGATGTGAGTCGACGACTGGCCCTGACCACAATTGGTTTGAGTCAATTGAATTACCAGCATCAAAAACACACAGAACGAAAGGGGAGCGCCAGTCGACTGGGTGGCTGGCTGGCTGGCAGTCGGAGGGGAGGCTTAATGCGCTGGCAAACAGACGCGCGGAAAGCCGAAAGGGGAGCTACATCCTGGCCCTGGCCACAGCTGGTTAATAAGCGTTGCAACCGCAAGCGTGGGGGGGGGGGGGGGGAGGGAGAGAGATCTAGATAGGGAGAGTGCGCCTAATTACGATGGCCATTCAACTGAACGCTGCAACATGGCGAATGCGTGATGTCTGGCAGGGAGGGGAGGGCATGAAGCCATTTGGCCAGACAGGCAAAAGTTCAATATTTACAGCTGACTGTGAGAGCCACGTTTAATTATACTGAAAGGATTATGCATATTTACGGCGAGTAAGCCAGCATCTGGTAGTGGCATGTGAGTGTGTCTGTCTGCGTGTCTGTGTGTGTGTGGGGATGTAATTGAGAGTCGAGTCTCAACTTTGGTTAAGAATGATTCAAAGTTTCCACAATAACAAAAACACTGCCAGTCCTTTCGAGTCATGGGCCGTATATTTTATAGGACTTGCAACATCGTTTAGTCGATGGCCCTCATAAAGGGCTGTTCGTGTAGGCTCTGCTCTGCTCCTCTGCCTCTGTGCTTATCTGCCACTTCCAAAATGACTGCAGTTAATTATAATTATGGCCAGAAGCATTTCAAAAGCAATTTTGATGATATGGTGGGGCAGAAAGAGAGAGAGAGAGGGACAGACAAAGGCTCATATGCCCAGACGAAATGCTCGATGGAGCAATTTTGGAGCAGACACAGAGAGCGGAATGAAGAGTGGCGAGATGGAGAGATGGTGTTACAGCCATACAATTTAAACTTAATTATGAAATCCGAGTGTTAATTACCACAAACTGGCGCATAATTTACCCAGCACCCCCCAGAAAATGGCTTATATAAATTTGGAAGTTCTTTGTGGCACTGGCAATCATTGTAATCGCATCCCGTCTGGCCAATGCGACCCCTGGGAGCATTTGTCGTCTCATTTTGCCATTTTCATAAAATAATAAATGAGTTGCTGATGGACGGAAAATACTCGTAAAAGCGAGTCGAGCTCCAACCAAGCACCGTGCTCTCCAAAATTGTCGCTTAAAATAAGGCTACGGCACAACCTTCCTTCGACAGACACACGCATACAGAGAGAGAGAGAGAGAGAGTGCTCCCCCGAGTGCGAACACTAATACATATGCATATGCCCGCCCCCCATTACACAAGAGTGAGACAGAGAGAGAAAGAGAGCAAAGCGGCAGGAGAGAGCGCGCCAAATGGAGTGCTGCTGAAAAAGAATAAAAGTTTCTCGCAGCCATTTTACATTTTTGTGTGTGTTCGGGGGTGGCTTGCAGGCCATGCCCGCCCACATTTAAATGTTGGCACAGAACCCGGGTTTCCCCCCTCCCTCTGCTCACGGATTTCCCCCTCTTAGCAACTTACTTAGTTATCGCATCGCATGTTTTTTCATATGACTTTTGGGGCGCATTTTCGACGCTGGTCTGGTATGGGCTGGTCTGGCTATCTGGATTATGCAGGCAACACTCATGTATCCGTATCTACACGGTAGTCGTGTTATTTTTGTTGCCATCTCAGTTATTGCCTAGTTTGTGCTTGTGTTAGTTTTATGCTTCACTTTTGTTTTGCAATTTAAATGAAATTCAAATTGCTCGGCCTGCCACCGCACCGCTTCTGCGCCTAAAACAGAATGAATGGCGCCTTGGAGAATTGCATGCCGCCCGTCGTATGCGTAATATTTATGAATTATTAACCAGCGCTGCTGCTGCATTTGGCAAGCGAGAGGGAGAGGTAGCGGTAGGGGTGGGGGTGGGGGTAGGGGGAGGAGAATGTGCCATAAAATCTAATTAGTTGCAATGACAAAAGGCCGCATAATTACGCTAATCTTACGCCGAAGCAGAGAGAAGCAGAGTCGCATTAGCACCTCCTCCCAATAGGCCATCAAACCAGGGGCAGGCATGGGGATGTGCGAGAGCGGCCATTGAAGCGCCTAATGAATGTGCGGTAATTAAGTACCTTGCTAATTAATGACTACAGCAACACCAACACCAACCAACAAACCAACCAACCAACAGTCGTTGAATACAAGCCCGCAAACAGTGCGTATGCGTGATGTGCACATACACATACGCACAGACAAACAGACACACAGATAGAATGCAAAGTCTGGGGTTGACTGTAAACTGGCAGCAACAGAGCCATGGCGGAGCAACATAATTATTTCCAACATCATTATCGTGCGGAAAGTCTTCCCTGTCCTGCCCTGCCCTGCCTTTCCTGTGTCTGCCTGCCCCTCTTCCTTGTCTGTCTGCCTGCCTGTATTTTCCTCCATTCGTATGTTTGCCTACAAGCACAGCAGAGCAGAGCAGAGCCTCCACCCTCTGGCTGGGGTCGTTTCAGCCGCTTTTATTAGCAGTTATGTTCGGAGCGGAGCGGAGCCCTCGGAGAGCCCACCATTGATGAAGTTAATTGTGTTTTATTAACACAAACACAAATGCACAAACAGCAAGCAGCAAACGCCGACAACGGACAGCAGGACAGCAGGACAACCAGCAATGGCCGATAATGTGTCGTTGATAATGAGGTTGTTGTTGGTGCTGGGGCAGGTGCTGGGGCTGCTGCTACTGCTGTGGTTGTGCTGTGCGCCATTTTCTGTGTGCTATAATTTCCGTACATAAGCGCTTAACGAAGGGCCCCCATCAAATGAGTATAAGTGTGAGTGAGTGCGTGTGCGAATGGCACTTTGAAGTGAGTTAATTGGCAGACTACTATATACATGCATACATATATTGAACCGTTCCAATGTTGGCTAAAGGCAAACAGCCACAGCGGGCTTCAAAGGAGATCACAGGGAATGGGTTAAAAGAAGCTCAAACACGTCGATCTGTCTACTCATTCTCTTAAGTTTCCCATTGAATTCAATTATTTTTCTCCATTATACGAATATAACCACAAGCCATTACCAATTAAGTCAACCATTCAGACCCCCCTTTTTCATAATCAGATCCACACAAACCGCTCCGTCAATTTCAAAACTTGAGCTTAAGCTCCATCAACCCCATCCCATATCCAGCGATTTTACTTTTTCCCGTTATTTGGCGCTTTGGCAAAAGCTTAGCACTCGCCCCATCCACAACAGCTTCAATCAAATTTGCAAATTTTTATTTGAGCAATTTCTTTGCAGCAAGCCGAGCATGAAAATCAATTAATTTTCAGCAGAAATTTTTAGCCAGAAACCGAAGGAAAAAGGCAGCCGAAAAAAAATGCATTGGAAAACCCGGAACCTGATCCGCAGCAAGACAAACATTGGAAAGAGGGAGTGAGGGAGGGTGAGGGGCCTGGCGGGGCGGACCGGGCGGTTTGCAAAAAAGGAAATGTAACTTTTCCAGAAAGCAATGGCTTTTCCCCAATTAAAACATCAATCAATCAATTAAAAGCAATTCTATTGAAAATCCTTATTGGATATGAGAGCATATCCTTTCTGGTCTAAACAAGTTTGTGTGCACCTCCTGTTGTTTTTTCCTTTTTAGCTGGTTGCTCTGGTATTTGCGCATTTGTTTGCCATTGAATATACGCAAAATATAAATGCTTTCATGGGCATCATAAATACACATCCCCACAGAGCGCACGAGGTACGTGACTTGCGCCTGAAAACAGGCAACAGAAAAATCTCCAGTGCTTCAAAATGGTGGCACCCTCCTGATGAAATGGAAGAGGTGTGTGGAGGTGGGGGTGGGGCTGGCAAAAGCAAAATCAAATTCAAAATCAAAACATACCTAAAAACGATACAAGCAGCAGTATAAATATAACATGCCACCACCCACAGGGGGTGGCTACCCCATCGAGAGGCAGAACGTACTTTTTCAAAGGAAGACCAAAACCCAACTGTTTGCAGGTGGTTTCCTCTCGCTTTTTTCTGTGTCTGTCTGTGCAACTCTATACTCTATACAGATACAAACATATATGTATGAAGTATTTCCAGCGACACTCAGGGGATTGGGTTTTTAGCTGATGTGCACGGAATTCCAATTGATTTCAACCAAATCTGGCATCGTCAATCCTCAGTGATTTGCAATTCATCGAGTGTGAAGTCAAACCCAGTGTAAATAAAAGACTTTTAAGATCAGACACTCACCAGACATATCCTCGCTTTGATCATCGTCCAAACGCTCTTGCATCTCCTCATCGCGATCGTAGCTCCATTGCCGTGGATGCCCAAATGGATGGCCAGAGGCGGGCATTTTGTTGCCAGTAAACTTGTTGGGGTCCAGTATGTTCTCCACAGAGAATGCCAGGCGCTTAGTGGCCGCCTCACGATCACTGGAGGCACTGGTCGAAGCAGAGCTGGCATTTGGCGTGGCATTTGTGCTCACGGAACGCGTCAGATCAACTGGGCAGACCTGTAAAACATATGAGAAATATATAGTTAAATTAGGTGCTGGAAAAATGTAGCCCATTTCATCATTTTCTATAGGTAATTATCTATTTATTCAATGTTTAGAAGCACCCAGAGAATTTACACAAATAAATTGACATTAATATGAAAATATTTGAAAATTATATTTCATATTTAAATTGAATATATTTCCCACGAATTTAAATAAAATATATTTATTTCAAAGTAGATAGTTTCTTTTTATATTAAATATAGGCCACACTAAAAATACTTTTTAATATATTCATATTTAAATCAAAGTGACTTCTATGTAATTTCACGATGTTTGTATTTCAAAACCGAATATTCAATATAAATATGAAATTTCTCGAGGTGCAATAGCAATCTCAATTAATTTCATATTCAAAAAAGATTCTTAAGCCTGCTATTAAAATATAAATCTTGTCCTGAGTTGAATATTCTCACTTAAGTTCAAGCGGGTTCTGTTGCTCTTTAAACTAAATTTCAAATGGTTCCCTTTGCCCCTCGAACACTTACCGACGGCGTGCTGTGGGATCCATCGTTGCTGTCCTCGTCGTTTCCGTCCACATTGAGCTCTTCGCTGGTGTCGCTTCGCGCATAATTAGCGGCCGCTATCTGGCGTGAGGTGGCCGCCGCAGCGGCCGCCGCGGCCGCCAGTCCACCCAGCTGTATTCGGAATCCATAGTCGCTCAGATCCCGGCCAGCCGGCGAGACGGTGCTGGAAGTGGAGCTGGAGGCTGCAGCAGATGTGCTCGGAGCTGGGGCCTGGTTGGAGCGAGCGGCCACAGCAGCCACCAGCTTAATGCGCTCCAAGTCCATGTCGCTGGCGGACAAGGGACTCACCGGTTGCGGACCGCTGCTTAAGAGGATCTGTGCTGGTTGTGGCTGTGGCTGGGCGGAATGTGCGGGAGGATTGGCTGGTGGTGCTGCGACGGGAGAGCTCGTCGGCTGCTCGGAATGCGTGGCTGGAGATGTGGGCGGCGACAGTGGTGAGGTGGCTGGCGAGGGCGGGGCAGTGGTGCTGCTAGTGGCACTGGGAGCCCGCAGATGGAACACTCCAGCTCCAGGATGTGGATGCGGATGCGAGTGCGGATGCGAGTTCGGATGAGGCTGGTGCTGCTGGTGCTGCTGGTGGAGGTGATGATGATGATGGTGGTGCATATGCTGCTGGGCCGCGGCCGCGGCCAGGAACTGTGGATTCTGCAGCAGATGCGGATGCTGTTGCAGCAGGGCCGCGTGTGGATGCTGCAGTGGCTCGGGACGCGCCAACTGCCGCACGGCACTCAGTTCCAGGAGCTTTCGCTGTTGAGCGGGCGAGGAGAAGTTGGTGCTGATCACAACGTTGGGCGCTCCTGATGCTGGCGGGGATTGCGATCGACGCGCTGGATTCCCATTGATGCTGTTGTTGTTGTGGTTTGTCAGGCTGTTGTTGTTGTTGTGGTTGGGCTTGTCCTTGTCGGACGGACACTCCTCCTGCGAGGGACTGAGGCGGCTGATCAGGCTGCCGGACTCGCTGCTCATCTGTTTGAGCCGCTCGATGGAGTAGCGCAGCTCTTGCTCCTGCTGCTTGGCCACCGCCTGCTGTCCACTGGCACTGCTGATGATAAACTTGGGTATCTTTGGAGGCGTAGAAGTGGTTGTTCCTGCTCCTGCACCTGCATCCACGTTCCCCAGCTCCGGCGAGGTATTCGACTTGGGCGAATCCGGATTGGAGTTGGGACTCATTAGGCCACCGACGGCAGTGGGCTGGTTGTCGCTGCTGGCCTTTTGCGCCGGCGACTGCAACATGACCATGTTGACGGGATGACGGGATGACGGGGTTCGTTTCTCAATTCACTTGCTGTTCAATACACTGTTCAAAATCACTGCACGGGTCACGGGGTGCACGGTTCACTGCGGTGTTGCGCGATGTGTGTCTTGTCCGCTTGATGGCAGCCAATCGACTGTCCACTGATGTCGGCGCGTATCTTCCAAAAAATATCTGGCGATGCTATCCGCTTATCCTGAGCGTAATCCGGGTAGAGCGACGACGACGACGACGACTCACACTGCACGGGGCGAGAGCCGGGAGCGTAATGAGGGTTGCTCGGGTGTCGGGTTGATAATCCAGCAGATGCGATGCTGCCCTGCTGCCGTTGAGTGTCCCTGTGGCAAGTCAACTGCTAAATGGGGAAGCACACACAAATCTGTTTGTCGGTTGGTGGTGGGCTATTTCGAGTGCCATGCCTCTCTCTTTCTCTTTCTGCATCTCCCTCTCTCTCTCTCTCTCTCTCTCTCTGTAGCTCTCTCTCCGGCAGCACTACACGCCCCCATTTGCCAGAGTTGAGTGGTTACTGGGACATTTTGAGTGGGATTGACTCCTCCTTTTCCGTGCGGCAGGGCGGCATGTCCTAATCTCTACTAGCATCTAATGATTTAATTTGCCTTGCACTCGTTAGCAAATGTAATGGTCTGTTCCGAGTCTAAGCCACAGCAAGCCAGAGCCGCAGAGCGAGAGAGAGAGAGAGCCGCAGAGAGAGAGGAAGAGGTGCTCTTTCGGCTCTCTGTTTTACATAGTTCTCCACTCAGCTGTAATAGCTGTAAACCCGAGGAGAACAAAGGCGGGTGTGGGTGTGGGTGTATCTGGGATCCCTCTGGATGTGGATGTGGATGTGAGGATGTGAGTAATTGTCAAATTATTTAGCGCAAAATTTGTTTGTTTATGCGCTCGGCTGCTTCCGAAATGGATCCGCAACTTTGTGATATGTATTTTATTTGCTCTCTCCGTATGTTGCGAGTGGTTTCCTTTTCCTTTCTCTGGTCGCTTATGCCTGGGTGGTTCCTAGTCATATATGCATGAATGCTTTGTGCCTTTATGGCCGAGGAGGGATGGATGGTGCAGAGGGCACCCTGGTCTGCCAGATTTTCTTCAGCGTAATTGAATTTTAGAATTCGCTTACTCCTCTAATTATGTTGCTAATTAGTTGGTTTATTTATTTGCTGTTTTTATTTTATTTTCGCTTGTCGTAAATCATCTTAAAGCTGCCCTAGAACTGACCATTGTTGGCTACGGCTCCCCCTTCACCCACTTGACTTGACGACATTTCTTTCTATGTAAAACTCGCAAGTGCTCGAGGGAGACAGTAGACCAACAATTGCTGCACTCTACTAAGGTCTCTCTCTCTCTCTCTCTCTTTACCCTCTCTCTCTCTGTCTCTCTCTCTGCGCTTGCTCGCTCTCGGAAAAAGATTCTTTTAAATTGAACCAAAAATTTATATGCGCTTTGGCACAGACGATTTAATATCGCATCCAATTTGCGGTTTATACGCATCGCAGCAGTGGCCTTCAGTGCGGGCTGAGGGTGGGCTATCCGAATAGGGCGGATAGGCTCTTTTGCTCTGCTCCTCTTCTGCTCTGCTCCTCTCCTTTTCGCTTTGCCTGGTCTGGTTGGACCGAGGCTGGGTTTGAGCGCACAATGGGGCGTATAAGTGACATCGTTAAGTGGACGCAGGACGGACGGACCGTACTGGACAGTCCTGGAGGATGCTGCTTAATGAACTCCAACGGCAGCAGGGCGAAGATGGAGATTTGGATGGGTGGACAGCGGAAAGGGAAGTCAATGTGGGGGCAACTAGATCTTCTCCTCTCTCATCTCTCCCCTCAATCATCATCATTGCGTTCTTCTAGTTGTTTCCGCTCGTTTTATTGTTCGCCTCGTCACTCGTTAGCACTGCTCGGCCCCGCTCTTCTATAATTAACCGCAAAGCGAGTGGGAGAACGGGACCGAGATACTTAATGAGCAGCTTGTTATGCCGTTTTTCGTTTTAATTAGTTTTAAGATGCTCGCCGCCGCCGCCGCCGCCGCCTCCACCAACACCAACCCAATGCAGCAGCCACTCATTTTAATTGGCCCCCATTGATGGGAGGACTTACGAGGATATGCATGTATGTATGGTACATATATTTGTACATAAGCACATACACAAGAGTATGTACAGTGTGCATGTGGATTTGGAAAGTGAGGGGATCACTGAGAGAATAAGCTCATGTCGTCATCCTCTGTAATAGATAATAGATGTAATAGATTTACTCCGACAGTGGAAATTGTCGAACGAAAGTTTTGTCTCTTACAGTTTGACATAAATATGAAAATATTTCAATTAAATATATTTCATACTTAAAAGAAAAATATATTGTAGCTACATATATTCAAATTAAATATTTTCATATTTAAATTCAAAAAATTAAGCAAAATATATTTATTATACAGTGTTTGAATTATATTTTATTTTATTATTATTGAATTTTAAAATATTGGTTTCTGAGTGTTCATAGCAGCCAACGGCGGACTTCTCCTTGTTGATTTCTCTCAGTGTGGGTAAGTGCTTAACTCTTTTACATGCAAAATTAAATGATGCGCATACGCACGGTAAAACCGCAAATTATTTTAATTGCTTGTCTCGTCATTATTCATTATTTAAGTGCGCTCAAACAGCCCCGACCCGACGTACTATACGGAATACGTTAGTATGTGCACACACGCATATACATATGGAAACCAATACATGACTGACAGTCTATGTGTGAGTGGGGCAGGAAAATTGGCAGCCCGCCAGACGCAAACACACGCACACTCGTATGCATGTGTGTATGTGTGTATGTATGCCGTTCCGTCCCCACACAAAAGCCGCTGTTTACATAGACATCAAACTTTTTACGCTGCGGAAAAGCGGAAAATTGCTCTGGCTGTCGCATGTCTGATACTCTCTCGCTCTCACTCATTCTCTCTGGTTTTCTCTCTCTGTCTCTCTCTCTCTCGCTTTTGCTCCGATGTACTTACTCTTCCATTTAATTAGTGAAAATAAGTATTAAATGAGCAGCTCTTGTTAAAATAAATAGTGCATGCAATGGCGGCTGTTCCACCTCCCCATCCGTTGGCTTTCAGCAGGCTGCGCAAGATTTACAACTAATTAAAAGCCAAATACTGTACTTTAGCGGAGAGGTGGAGAGCAGAGCAAATCGATGGGCAGATCGAAAAGCCGCTGACCTCGCGACAAATGCAATTAAAACTACAAGTGCGCGGCCATCTGCATAATTATGCGTTAATTGAATTGTTCTCATCTCAATTTATTTATACCATTTATTTCTGCACTGTCAATTTTCCCGCCCTAAGCCTATGTGCATATGTATGTGCCATTGTCCGCCGTATTTGTATATTTAATGAAGTGCGAGCGGTAGGGCCTCGCCTCGAGTGGAGACCTCGACACACTCCTCCTCCTCCTCCTCCTCCTCCCAGGGCAACGCCTCTCTTCGCCTCGCTCTGTTTATTCGGCCATTTTGTTGTTTGCACTCCACTTGCCGTAAGCCCCCACGTTAATTTGTTTGACTAATTAAACTAATGAGCGTTCAAAGTTAATACATAAATTAGTCAGCCAGCTGGGCAAAGCTGTGACTGTGCGAGTGCGGAGCGGAGCACAGGAGCACAGGGGGCGACGAGAGGAGACAGCTGCTGGATTGCCGACTAAACTCATTATCCAATTTTGCTGGCAAATCGCTTTTCGCTAAGCTCAATTTTGAATAATTCATTGATTGGTGTTCGTTTCAGTCACCCTGTGACTCGTATTAGCTTGCGAGTATTTCGAAATATGAGTTTTGATAATAGTAGGGAAATGGAAGGTTATATTTATCTCATTCACTCCCACTGCCTTCTTTACCCATAATGTCTCCATCTCACGAATATTCAATAGAGTTACTTACACTCAGGACTAGCGGAATACAACCAAAGGCAAACAAAAAAAAACCAATTCCAATCAAAATGAGGCAAAATGTGTCAAAGTCAAAAAAAGTGAACCAGGTGTATTTCTTACACTAACTTAACAATTTTTTGGAAATAAATATAAATGATTTTAAATATTATACACATAAAAAATCAATTTGCAATTCAAGTGTCTTCAAGTCTCAACACTTAGTTCTGTTTTTATTTCACTGGAATTAAGCTCTAACTTGTTGAAATGAGGTGCTGATGTCTTGAATCGACTTGGCACTCTCGATTTTGATCAGTTCTGGGCATTATTGTAGTCCAGCACGTAGCGACCTCGCAGACTTTGCATGTGAGAATGGCGCATATAGGCGTTGGCCGCTCCCTTGAGGCCCAGAAAAGTTATGCCGCCGAGGAAGATGCCCAGGAATCGGTTTTCCACCTTCGAGTACACGGTGCGTCCCAGCAGAATGGCAATGCTGGGCAGACTGAGGGCCATGATGAAGCTGGCAGAGGGTCTGCGGAGCCCATCGTTGACAAATATCGCGATGTCGGGGTCCTGAAATTCCATGCCCACAGCCGGTTCTGGGGCCATATCATCGAAGTAGCTGTCATCGAGCGGGGCCCCGGGCAGTAGCTCGCCGTCCTCATCCAGATACTCTGGTGGCACGCTACGTCGGCGGAAGATACGTACGAAACGCAACAGGTAGACATCCAATTTGATATTTTGAAGCAGCAGAAGGGCCGATGGAATCGTCGGCAGGATGATCATCAGTAGCGTGGTCTCCTCGTTCAGTAGCGCCAGGCTCTTGCGGTAGCCAATGATCTGTATCAGCGTCAGGGCCCCGAAGGTCATCGCCGAGAAGTAGAGGGCGGCCGTAACTGTGCCCACCGCCACGCTGGGACACACTATCGAATAGATCTCGTCCATGCGGGCTAGGAGCGCATCGAACCGGCAGAGCGGCGTCGTCACAATTATGTACTCCGTGCGGCACTGGGAGCAGGCGATCGGCTTATTCGGATACTGGACCTGTATCTCATCGATCCAGCGATTCAGGCAGCTGCGGTGCACCCACTTGGTGCTGCCGCGGCAGCGGCACGGATGCAGCCAATCCCTAATCTGCGACGACTCCCCGTCGCTCTCCAGGCAAATCCAGCACATTCGCTCCTCCTCGAGTCCCCCATAGACGCGTTGACGTTGGGTGCGTCGCACTCGCCGCGTTCTTAGCATTTTCGATGCAATATTTCTGTTGCTAAATTTTGTTTAAAATTGGATATTTACGATACGAAAAATGAAATGAGACTTCCGGCACTCTCCTCTATGGAGTAGATACACATGACATTTATCTCGACACCTGCCGATCCTGTAATCTTTTCGAATCTGTGCTAAGTCTGCATTTAAAATGTGCACCTAAAAGCCCATTAGTAGACCATCTTTCAGCATCAGCACGCAGGGTGCACGACGCCCGTGCAAACACCCATTCGAGCGAGCCGTGTTGTTGTTGCCACAAATTAAATATGCTGCGCTAATTCCTCCATCAATTTGCAGCTCATTTTATATGCCAACCCATTTCGCAGGCCATCATCGACATCGCCATGGACGCACGTGGTCGGTCTGAGCCGAAATGCCGACGGCCAGAGCCAGCCAGCCAAGTGTCCAGAGGGGCCGGGAGCGGGAGCGGGAGCTGGAGCATGGCTGAAACTAGTTTGCATTAAGCTTGTGCACGTAATTAGAAAATTTCGATGGCTATATGTATCGCCCATAGGCCAGCCAGGAGAGAGCTGGGGGAGCTGTGGAGAGCAGTGGCGATGCTGGTGAAATGAAAACAAAAACAGAAACGTGCTAATTGCAAATTAATTATGCACGATATTGAATTTGCACTAAACGCAAAAGCGGAAACGGAAATGGCCAGCAAGTATAAGAACACGAGCAAGCAAGAGGCAGGCAGAGAGAGAGAGAGAGAGAGAGAGAGCGAGGGAGAGAGAGCGATGAAAAAACTCGCGTAGTCGTGGACGTGATTTGCATGGAAAATGCAATTAGATTTTAGGCAAATGAAGTGGATCTAGGTCTGGGTCGGCTGCCTCTAATGGCCGACACGATTAAGCGTTCACAACGGAAACAGAAAAAGCAACAAAGAGAGGAAGCGGAAGCGAAAGCAATGGCTGGAGCAGCTTTTCCGCTGTCACTGCTCCACCAGCGGCAGCGGCAGCAGCAGCAGCAGCAGCAGAACAGCAGCATCAGCGTATAAACAGCTAAAGTGTTAATTGCCATAAATGCTTGTCATTGTAGCGGTAAACGGCAGTAGATATTTGCAACGTCGTCGCCACTGCGCCAGCGCCCGAACTCAAAACAGACAACCACCCACCCACACTGCCACTCCGCGCTCCCGCTGCGAGAGACACTGAAAGAGCGTTTTGGCAGCGAGCGACACATTCTCTGAGCAGCACTTGCACTCGAATGAATGAAATGAACTGCTAAATTATGCACGCGATTTAACCCTCATTTCGGCAGCCACAACTTAACGCGTAGCTGCACTCCACTCCACTCCAATCTCCTCCTGCCAACCCCATTCTCTCCAATACTCTCTCTCGATTTCTCTTCTCACTCACTGCGCAACAAAGGTCTCTCCGAACACGCCCCTTTCTGTGCAGCCAATGAGATGGGAGAAGAATCTCACTCAATATTCAAGAATTGCTCTTTGACGTTTTCAACATGGCCGCCGGAGAGTGCGAACTCACTCAACAGAGAGGGAGAGAGAAAGGGAAAGGTATAGATGGGATTATTTCACTCAACAGAAGAGCAAGGGAAAGAGTGGGATACACTATATATGCGGGATTCGGGATTTCCCCTGCAGCTTTTTGCTTTTTGGTCCCTTTTGCAGACTTTTTGCACCTTTTATTTTGTCATTTGTGTGTAATTTCGAAAAATGTTGGCGACATTATGACGCCCGTCACAAGTTGGGCTGGGTCGCACGCTTAAGTGTCCTCTAGGGTACTTACTTCGTTAGCAGAAGTTTCTCTTCTCTTCTCGGTTCCGTCCTCTCCTCTCCCCTCCCCTCCTCTCCTCGCCTCTTCTTTGTTGTTGCTGATGCTGCTGCTGCTGCTGCTCTGGGTCCTGTCCCTGCTGCTGAGTCCTTCCCCCCCATACCACTCACTCTGCTCCTTCTGTCGTTGCGGTGGCGGTGGCGTACTACTGTGCTTGTCGTTTTGCGGATATGTCTCTTATTTTCATAACTGTAAATTGCTTTAGATATTAAGTCTGCTGTACACAGAGCTCTGAGTGTGGATTGCCGTATGCCTGCCTCTGTATGGGTGAGGGTGGGAATTGTATGAGCAAGTTGAGGAGCGAGGCAGAGAGTGGGAGTGAGAGTGAGAGCTGAGAAGAGGGTGGACTGCATTTGTAGTTGAAGTGCTGCCCTTCTGGGCTAGCAGGAACAGGACGATATGCCCGCATGGCACTATGTGTACCGATTAGAATATACACTTTGAAAGCTGCAGTCATTAGCCGTAACAATTGCCTTTTGCCAGCCACCGCACCTCACTTCTGTCTTTTGACTAAACCATTAAAAGTGCTCATCAGATATGCATTCATAGATGATAAAAGGAATTAAAGTTATGTATGTTTGGGATTTTTTAGTGTTACTAAATACATATATTTGTATGTATATTTACATGTATTTATGCTAGTTAGAGATTGGATGGAACAATAATTTTTGTTAATTTTTGGATAAATGATAGTAAGTAGCTACCATTTTAGATATTTTTATGATAAAGATTGAATAATATGTTTAGTTTACTTCCACCTTCAATTAATTATTTTAAAAGTTTACATATTAATAAAATTAAACTTAAAATAAACTGTATCTGTTATCCTCATGCAGTTAGGAAAAGTCGACCAAGGGGTAGCAGCGTTCCCAGAAATTCAGAAGGGTTGAAAAAATAATGTTTATTGTAAAGAATACTCAGAATTGTGACACAATGGCTTGGGTGAGTTTTAGTTTAGATGTAAATCATAGGTAGAATTTGTATTCATACAAAATATTATATATTTAACGATTCCCCGCCAGCATGCGGACCAGCATTGCCAAATCGTGGAAGTTGAATCACAAATTAAAGATTTTAATATGCGCAAAATTGAGACATAAATTAAAGTCACATAATTCTCATTAAAAGGCCGTAAACGAGGCGCACAGACAGAGAAAAGAGCAGGCCAGACCCCAGAACAGAACAGAACAGAACAAAGAGAAGTGGAATGGTCCGGCCAGTAATAAAAGTATATGTACGGCCACCAATCTGTGTATATAAAGACATTATTTCCCGTTGACTCTTGGCATACAGATCAAAGAGCACATCGTTTTGCCCATAATTTAATAGTTTCGAAATACAGAAATTAAGATCCGAAGCTGCCTGCTTAGGCAAATCAAATTAAACTAAGCGGAACACCGAGTGGCCACCGTAATAATCCCAGCACACACACACACACACACACACACACAGAAATGCTAATTGGGAGAGAGTCTTATTGAAATCGGAGGGAGACAGAACCAGTCACAGTCACAGTCACTGTGAAAGGGAGGGAGCCACCCAAGGCGGCGGCAGTCATTGCGGCGCTAAGTGGGCGGCGGCGTTCGCTTTTCCCAACCAAAATTCGAAAGGGGAATGGAAGGAAGGCTTTTCCTTTTGCTCTTGGCTGCTGCTCTGTTCTGTTCTGTTCTGTTGGTCTGCGCGCGCAATTTAAGATGAAATTTATGCGCAGAGTCCGACGGAAAGGGCATTAAAAATGGAAGAAATGCGCAGCAGCTCAATGTGTTAAACGGCACATGTTATTTAAAACTGTATTTAATGTTTTTATTATTATTTCGGAATTTTGCCAGCTTTATTTTTTGGCATATTTTGTTTTCGTTTTGGTTTGTTTCGGCTCCGGCCATTTGTCTTCGGTGGAGCGTGGAATATTTTCTGGCATAAAGAAATTTGTTAATTTCGATATTTGCCTTTGTGTTTGTGATATTAATGATTATAAATATATTCAGCGGCAAAACAAAATCATAAACCACACAATACCACCATCCGAGTGTGTGCGTGCGTGTGTGTGTGTGTGTGTGTGTGTGTGTGTGTGCTGTACAATACACATGCATGAAATATTTAACAACGCTCACACGAGCTTAGATTGCATAATGCATATTTTATGAATGTTTTCGAGCATTTCGCCCCCTCCCCCTTCAGTACCCCGCTGTACCCTTATGCACGAGTATGTTTTCGCTTTGTTCTTTCTGTGCCAAGTCAGGTCGGGTCGCACAAAAAGTGTGCAAAATAAAAATAAAGTGCGCTCGAAAAAATGGCCAAGCAGAGCAAGAAGGGCACCAAAGCCATTTTAAAGGCACTGCGGCAACAAAAGCAGCGCCTGCCAGCCCCTCCACCAAGGACAAACATCCAGGACATGCTGCAAAAACTGTTCCTCGCTTGCTTCTGCAACTCCAGAGCGAGTCGCGTCGTTGCTGGCCATTGTTGCCACCCGGACAGGATTTTTTGGATTTGTAGCATTCTCAATGTTTGGCTTGCTGGCTGACTAACTGAGTTCGTCCGTCCGAGCACATACACAGTGCGAAAACCAAGGCCAAAAGGAGTCGGGAATGTAAACTAGGAGTAAAAGGTAGGGATGGATCTTCCGATTTGAGGCTAGAGATGGCCCACGTGATCCTTTTCTGCATTCTGGTTGAACTCTGGGAACCGATTCACAAGTCAAGACAAAGTAAAGGATTGATAGAAGGACTCGATAAAGTTCCTGACTCGATTGAAAGATCAGGGTATTACGAGCCGAATAGGGCAGGCTCATGTGGCACTCTTCATCCTTAGAAATATATGAATATATGTATGAATATATATATGAATATGAATATGAAGATTTCTTCGTTTGGAATTGACTAATTTTACAACATTTTTGTTTTCAGTGTACACTTTCACACCAAAACGATATGTGTGTGTGTGTGTGTGTGTGTGTGTGTGTGTGTGTATGTGTAGTTGGCTGATGTCAATCCATCATTTGCCTTAACACCATGATTTGATTTGTTTATTTGACGAGAGCAATATTAAGAGAAATGGAACACAATTGCCTTTCCTCTGCGGCTGCGGCTGCTGCTGCTCCTGCTGCTGCTCTGATTGCCATGAATAAATAATTTTCAAATCAGACACTGGCCAAATCCCTGGGATAGAAGGTAATGACAGGGCCACGAGTGGAATCCAGTTGGAAGGGCCAGGGCCTGCATGCCTGATTACGCAGCCAATTGTGTGGATAGTTCTGATATCTAATAATACATAAAAGAAGAGGAATTTTGACTCAAAATTAAAGCTAAAATTTATTACTATTCTTGTTTGCTTGGTGTTGGGGCTAAGTGCACTTTCTTGTCGCTTCGCACACCTGAGCTTCTTCCGTTGGCCATTGAAGGGACAATTTATGGCCCAGTTTTTGGGTCTAATAAACCCGAGAACAACAGAGAACTTCCTTTTTAATAAGCTCATAAAGTAACAGGCACTTAAAACATGTTGTTCACAGCAATCCAGAAAGAGCTGCCAAATAAGCCGTGAACGAGTTCCGCCTTTACCAGCGACAGTGCCACATAAACGTCAGTGGCACATCATCATCAGCGTCCTCCTCAGATGCGACCCAGAGCAACCCCTAGAACCAGTGACTTGCCCTGTCTGTTTATAGAAATTAAATGACTTCAGACAAAAAATATGAAACATAAACTCAAGTCAACACTTCGGTATTGAACAACGTTCTGTTGTTCCCCCAAAAACCCACAAAAGCCATTCATAAATCCCAGGCCACAGTTGGAGGAGGTCTGTCTCCTCCTCAGGCTTTTTAACACTTTCGTTCGGGACGACAATGCGACGTCGTGGATGGCGGAGATGGCGGGTTGTTAGCATATTTTTAGTGTGATTTTAAAAATTTAAATTGTCGTAATCGTAAATTAATTTCATGGCACATAAAAATGCAACATGCCATGCCATGCCGAAACACAGCCGCAGAGACAATGTCTTTTTGGGTCGTGTGGGATTTGGTCTTGCCTCTCGCCGATTTGCCCAAATGATACTTTGTTTTATAGCACAATAGATTCGGAATACGTTTTTCCCTTTCCTTTTTTTTTTGTTTTGTTGCTGCTGTTTTTTTATTGCATTTTGAGTGTGCTCAGTTGGCGACTGCTGCCAGGCAATTGCCATTTCGATGAAAGATACAAATGTAAATATACAAATTTCGGGGCCCATTTCTGCTGACTAATTTCGAGCTGAAGAAAATTATTTAAATTGAAATTCATGTAATATTTAGAGAATGCATTAAAGAGTCATAAAAGCATTATATTCAACAGTATCGCATCGTATCTTAATTAAATGGCAAACATTCAGGCTGCCTCGACTGCACACGAGTCGCCTGCATGCGATATTTGTGTCAACGCCTCATAATCATTATGGCCAGAGAAAACG
Organism: Drosophila helvetica; assembly: GCA_963969585.1. Lineage (NCBI taxonomy): Eukaryota > Metazoa > Arthropoda > Insecta > Diptera > Drosophilidae > Drosophila > Drosophila helvetica. The sequence continues at coordinate 37,323,290 of OZ018403.1, forward strand.
GCGAAAATGTGTCGCCAAATGAATAAAGTTTTTATAAATACACATCAAGTGCAATTAGAGGCTGGCTGGGGCAGGAAATGCCAGCATGTGCCACTCGGTAATTGTTTCCTCGATGTGACAGGTCGTCCAAGGTGTGAAGATCCTCCTCTTATTGAATTCGGGCGATCTCCCATCTCCCATCTATCCTAAGCCCAAGCTCCCAAGCTCCCAAGCCCACCAAACTATATTTATGATAAATTAATGCAGTAAATGCAACTTGTAAATCTGTCACGCGTCCCAGTAAATCATCCTGCATAAGTAATATGCAGTTTATCCAAGGGAAAACACATACAAAATACGAACACGCGCAGCCAGCTCCGCCAGCCCCTCCTCCGAACTCCTCCGCTCACATTTGTCACACTTGAGGAGGGACATGAAGAGATACTCCCATAAGTAGCTGTATCTGTATCTGCATCCACACATTCAACAGATGCTCATGCCAGCAGCCAGCCAGCCAGCCAGCCAGTCAGCCAGAGTGGAAGGGGGGAGTGTGAAATTATGTGCTCGGCGGCAAGGAGGCAGGGCCGCGGCTAATCTATGACAGAAAACATGTAACCGGAGTGCGGGCACCCGAAAATAACCCGACATTTGATTTCAGAGACCTCTTTGTAGCTCTTTGCAGCTCTTTGCAGCTCTTTACATTGCCATATTCCCAGAGGAAAGTGACGGGAGGCACTAAAGGGCTTTTGGGTGGCGACCCCACGCCCAATTAAAGCCACAATCAACGTTTTACAATAAATTTAGTTGTACGAATTAATTATGTTGCGTGGCCGCCATGTGCTGCAGCTCCAATTCGACTCTCTGTCCCACTCCCACTCACATGTCCATTCCCGACTCCTTCAGGGGCGGCACTTTCTTTTTATGAGTGCTCTGCTGCTGCCGTCGAATAAGTGAAGCGTGAACTAATTGAAATTTGTTGCGCTGACATGTTCTACAAGATCTGCTTGCAACCGAGTGAGAGAGACAGTGACCCGAGGGGAGCTGGGGACAGGGATGAGAGGGAGGAGGCCTCTGCCACACTGTTGCCCTTGTCGATCGTCTCCAGCTCATTAGTGGGCTTCCCGTTGTAGTTATAGTCTAATTTTAATTAATTTATCACACACATAAAATGGCGCAACATTCTGACAATCTCCCCCTACCCCACAAATCACTCACACGCCTCGTTGAATGCCCCGATCCGGAGTAGAGCCCCCAGGCCACCAGCCCCCCTACAGAATTGTCTACGCATAAATTTCCACTCCAGATTCTTGGCATTGCTCTCGACAATCAAACCAAATTTATGACAAGTTCTTGTCGCGTCTGGTGTTTTGACATTGTCAAACAGAAAGAGAAACAACCAGAGAACAAGAACAAATACAGATTTAGATACTTCATTTGATTGGATCATTTAAATTCTATAGCAGGTACCACCGGAAATCGTCGTTTGAATCGAACTCAAGATACTTTCAAGTAAGAAGTGTAAGGAAATATAAAATATAAATAAGAAAATACTGACAATACTGACAATAGAAACTATACTGCTAAAGAGTGTGCTATCAAGAACCAATGATACATTACCGATGCCCTCTTCATGCGATTTCTAGATTGTTACCAATCACATTGGTATTTTTTTCCCTACGGCAGGATCTATGCTGGTGAGTGGATCGAGAGTGTCCAATATTGTCCATGATATTACATAAATACTCGCATGTACTTTTTCAAAGTGTGAAAACAAGCTTCGCTTGGTTTAGGTATTATAAAATGGGGATTTACTGATATATTTGATATATTCCAAATTATAAGTATGAGGGTAAAATCTACTCAATCAGGCCTTCAACCCAATTTTTGTCTCGTGGAAAGTGCATTAAAAGTTGTTCATTTTGTCGCGCAGCTATGTATGTGCCTTCGTGCACATAGCACTAAACTCCCAAAAAAACTGCACTCCAAAAAAAGATCAAAGGTGCCCAAAGGGTAGTTCCTACTATCGTGGCCCGCTGAGCCACACACAAAGCCTATCCACCAAGAACGGAACGGAACTATCGCTGCGTTCCTTGGCGACTAAACTGAGCATAAAATTTGCGTGCGGCGCTTTGGGGTCGGCCCCGTCTTTGATCCTGTCAAAGAGGCGAAAATAAATTGCTCAATTATGAAATATTAACGGCACACGAGGAACCGAGTCGAAGTCTCAGGCGCAAGTTAATTACTCATTTGTTGATTGTCGACTGTGGTTAATGAAGTATCCAGCTAATTACATCTCAAGACGAGCCCGGGCACTCTCCAAGGAATATTCGTGCTCGTATTGAAAAATGCCGCCTGCGGAAATTGAAAATGCACGCGCTGCCTCCACGTAGGCCTCCAGCATCTTTGGACCACAAGTATCGTTATAGATCTAGCAGCGCCAGCTGCCGACTTGGGGCTGGTGGCTGGTGGTGGCAGCAATTTATTACCTTTCCCTTTGACATCTTGACACAATGTGGCCATCTCTCTCACACATCTATCTTTCTTGCTCGCGTTTCGAGTAGTTTCCATGGGGGCGCCGAGATTACTCGAATTCATCTTTTGACAGTGGAAACTCATCGCACTAGCGACTAATTAGATTATTTGTCAGTTCCCCTGTTGAATGGCGTTGGTTCTGGGACTTGTACATATGTACATATATTTTTCTCCTCATTCACTTCTGAACTGTTTCGAATACTTTGTTTCGATTGGGTCGACATTAGTCGGGTTTGACAGGAGGAGGCAGCCGTTGAAGGCGACATGCTAATTAGATGCTCAATCATTTCGATTGGACCTTCATTTTGGGTAATAGGATTGTGTGCAAGCCATTTAGCTAGCTTATTATTGGTATATGACCAAATTACTTATCTTCACTGATTCGCAACAGGTAAAGAATGAAAAAGTAATCTCCAAATTTGTAAGCTATCTAGTAATTCGTATTCGCGAGGATACAACTAAACATCTGAGGAACTTGGATCCCAATTCCGCCTACTATGACCCCATGACCCGCTCTATGCGTGACAATCCGAATCCTGCAACGCCTGCGGAGGAGTAAGTGCTGCAAGGATACCAGGCGAGACGATACATTAGGCTCTAATATATACTCCATTTCCAGAGCCGAGTTTGCCGGCGAGAGCTTTGTGCGCTTCTCTGGATTCGCTGGATTTGTGCATTCACTTCGATCGTTTTGCGTTGGTTAATCAGTTTAGTAGGCTTCTCCAGCAGCTGGACGTCGGTGTCCATGGCACCATTGGCCTGCTGTTCAATGCCTGTGCCAGGCTCCGCTTTCTTCACATTTTCGATGTCGTCTTCGGACTCGGAGCTGCTATCCTCCTCCGGTTCTGGCTTGGCAATCAGCGGGTTAATCTTCTCGCCCTTGTCTCCGTACGACCAACTCCAAAATGATCTGAGTGCCGCCATCCAGCGTTGGTGATAAGCACATGGATTTCGTTCGCCCTCTGTAGTTGGTTTGTGCCTCGCCAAAAGCGCCAAATACATACAGTGATTATATGAAGAATTGCATAGCATACTTTCGGGTGAAATTTGAGTGTGCAGTTCATGTAACTCCCAACAGATGGCGCAGACTGGTCATGTAAAATATATTGCGAGTTGGCAGTGCTGCCAATGCTAGCTTTTTCGTTTTTTCGTGTGGAACTCTGGCCAACTATAGTTGGTGCCTCTGCCTCTTCTTCTCCAAAGAGATAGCAGTGACGTGGATACCATTTATTACTATCTACATATATATAGAATGTTTATATTTAATCGGTCTCAAGCTCTATCTCGACCGGACATTAATGGTATTGACTCGCAAGAAATACTGAAACTCGATACAGACTAAAAGTAAACATATATTCGTATAGTATAGCTGTAAGATCTTTGTTGAATATGTTATCTTTCATTTTCCGTACTTCCCCGAAAAGGCAAATATTGCTACCGATATATTTCACAAGGGCAACAGTAATGCTTCTAAGTACATACAATAACCGTTATCTGGGCATATTTTACGCTGATAGATATAAATACCTGTCGCAGGTGGGGATCATACAACACTTGAAGTCTAGTGATAGCAATGAAACAGTCCATCGTATTCCTGCTTGCAATCGGATGCCTGCTTGCCCTGGCCAGCGAAGTACGAGCCGATTGCTGCCGTGCCTCGCTGACAATCACCTACACAGTGGATGGCGGTCAGGACTGCGGCACCGTAGGTGGACACGGCAGCACGGACAGATGCACCATTACTGTCTGCGCCGATGGACGCGCCCAAGTGGGCACCTATTGTGGTCGTGGTTCTTGCAACCTATTCGGCTGCGCGTGCAAGAACGGATGTCTGACTGGCGATTATCTGAATAGTTTCATCAACAACAACAATGGTCATGAAATCAAGGTTCTGGATCAGAAGTGGAATACATAAAGGAAAACAGAATATTCTTATGCAATCCGTTATTGTGCCACATATATTTACATGTTTCCGTAAACGTTTTTACAATATTATACCCTATACATTTTTCAATTATAATTATCAATTTATCAATTATACCTTATCGATTGTATGCAAAAAAAAAAGAGACCTTTCAATAAATTACAGTTACCAGAACAAACCCGTTGTTAAGCCCGGAGTCCGATAAAATACGAGTCCAGGTTTCAAATGAATATATTTTTTATATGTGCATGGTTAAAAATTCAAAAAATATATAAGATACATTTATAGAACGCTAGTGACTACTATACATAACTCAAAGATCAGCCCAATTGCACGACAGCACAGGGTTTCCTCATCGTTTATATCGATTTTTACTTTCAGGCGACAAAAAAAGAGCAACTCCGGAATGTCTCTAAACAGCATCAAACCAGGTGCAAATGAGTAGCACACTCCATAATATGCTCCCAGGTACACCCCTAGGTAGTGCGGGACAGCCAGAAAAGGGGAAGATGAGCGCTCTATCTCCGGACATTTCGCCGGGAGGGAGACGTTATGCAGGCCATTAACCAATAAGCCAACAGTTTGACAAGCTAGCAACGAAGGAAGATATATGTAGGTATAATAACGTCCCAATTAGACTCAGTGTACGAGCAATTCGAAACACTTAAATTTGGCAAATAATTATTAAATAGTAAAATTTCTGATTTAAGTACAGAAGAACAACTGCCTAAATAAAGTATATTTTTAATTGCATTAAAGTTATAATTATTACATTAAAGTTAGTAAATCGGGTATATCTTCAAAGGCCAACACAATATAAATTCTTTCATCTTAGTCTTAATTTTGGCATTTCAGCATCATTCAGCTGTTCCACCAGCTTTTATTCCGCGAGAGCTTGAACAGTTACTTCGAATTGCACTGTCCGTACTGAAATTGCTGCGGGCATACGAAATTTACAGTCAAACGAAAGGAAATTCCAGTTTAAGGTTTTCACCAGGCGCACAGCGATGCATAGCACGCATACCACATTCCTGGGCAAACCTCCGAAAAGCGAAAGTATTGGCATGTGTTGGTGTGCGAGTGTGTTTGTGTGTGTCGTGTGAGGGGTGTGTTCGCTTGACATTGTCACAGTTAGCTTCAGGGGTGGGTTTTGTGCCATTGACGAGGCTGCGCTGGTACCCAGTACTGGGAAAACATGGGAGTATACGCGAATATTGAATTCGTGCTAAAATTATTATAGAATACATATGTATGAAGTCAATTCTTGATCGAAAATGCGGATTCAGCTGTATATGGAAGAGGAAATATATAAAGAGAAGCTAAAAAAGTCAAATAGGATATATGTATGTATGTATCTATATATATACTTGCAGAGATCGCAAATAATAGTTTTGGAGAAACTAAAACCAAAAGGTATACTGGAACAGAATTTTTAAATCTAAAATTTAGAGAAATTATTTTGAATAAAGATTATCTTTAAAATTGCTTTATTAATCAAATCAGAAATAACTTTTATTTTAAAATTGTATTTTAATAATTCAATTATAAATCTAAAAATAAGAGTTATTTCTGATTTGGATAATTAAAAAATAAAGAAAAAATTACATATGTACATTTATTTATTATGAAAATCAGAATCCTTACCCTGATAAATAGTAGGGCTCCTTATCACCCATTATAAAAGTCCGAATCGAATTTCTGAGTACCAGGTATCTCATTGTTGAGACATTCGACGGAGTATCTCTCAACACGTGACACAGCGACTACGCCCAAGTGGGTGGGCCACACCCAACCACTGCGCCAAACAGAGCGTTTCAATTAGCGAGTGCGGGCATTGGGTGGGTCCAAAACGGTACCGAACGGTACCGACTGGTTCTTTGTGTTTTTCGCCAAGAACCCGGGCAAGAACCTCTGCAGCAGCAGCAGCAGCAACAACAGCAGCAGCAGCGCATTAAAAGAGACAGATACGGACACGTGTCCATCAGCGGTTTTAACCCTTCTTAAGGTAACGCCCAAGGATGACCAGGCGAACAGGATTGTCGGCAGGCAACCCGAGCCAGATTTGCTCCCACTGCGCATGTCACGGATTGCAGGCGGTCCACTCCGCAAACTAGGGCGTATCTACGGGGCGGAGTATAACCGTACTATCGCACGGCCGAGTGCCTGCTGCCCGCCCACCAGCTGGGCCGGGTTTGACGTTACCACTGACGTTGCTGGGCCTGCGTCGAGGCCATTACATAACGCTAACAGGCGAGAGCAGTGCGGATGTCACACCCAAAACCGGTTAACATTTACGTCGTAACTAGGAGCAACCTTAGTCTGCCAGGCGCCCAGAACAACGAAAGCCAAGGGCGCATTACTACGTATTTACATTGCTGATGCCATCATGGTGGTGGTTTTCCCCTCTTCCTGATTAGGGGTTGGTTCATTGGGTGCGCGACGACTCGACTCGGCCTCAAGGTCGCAGCTCGCAGCTCGCACACCACTCACTCCGCTCTCTCGCACACAGGAGTGCACTTACGGGCGCACGCTTACGCTTACGCTTCCGTGTCTTGTCTCGTTCTTGTATGCGTGCCACAGCATCGCACACTGAAGCATCCCCTGCTGCATGTGTAGGCAGGAGACACGTGTATTGTCTGTCACATACTCGTACACATTCTTTCATGGTAGATTTCCGACCAGGCGAACATAATGTACGCCAGTGTTCCTGAGGGTTCCGTGCTCAGCATAATTTCCGAAACGCACAGTTGCTGCCCATGTGTGCGCGTGGCTAATGGAATTAGTGTGCGTGTGCGGTACGCACACATGTGCGAGCATGTGTGTGTGCGAGGAGGGTGCTGCGTGATTCTTTGTTTCGCGGGGGGTGGTTTGGGTTGTGGGTTGTTTTCCTCAAAGCTCAGCTAAAAGGCTTTTGGGCGAAATAAAAGCTCTTCGTGGGTTCGTGGCAAGGATAATGGAAATCAGAGCCGAATTAAGGATTCAATTAAAAATGTATATTAAATGAAATATTCGGAAATAGTTGTTATTTTTCATTTTTATTGAACAAATTATATAATTAATATTTCTGATTTTTTTAATAAAACTTAGAAATGAGTTATATCATATAAATCGCATATAGAAGTTTTATTCTGCCGCAACACGTTTCCTTCACATTAAACACTTTAAAATAAATATAGTATCCATTTTAAAGTTTTAGGATATATACTTAATCCATAGCTATAGCTAAAAATATTTAATTTAATCGAGAAATATATTTATTTTTATAAGCAACCCTCCAGTTTTCCTGGTTAGTTCAGCTTGTATCTCAATCAATTTTAAACAACCTAATATACAGTTCGATTAGAGCCAAGCCAAGCCAAGCCATTCCGCTTGCTTGCCTTATCAAGCTCAATAATATTGGCCATTTGTTAAATTGTTTGCACGATAAGCGTCGTGGAAACATCGACTCAACTTTTCAATGGCAAACAGAACAGAACAGAGCAGAGCAGAACAGCAAACAAGGACAATTGTGTGCCGGCCAACACTTTAAACAAAAAGGGCAGGCCGAAAAGAAAGGAGAGCCAAGGCAAGAGTCCCGGACAATGACAATGACAATGATGATGATGGCACTTGTCATTGTGTGTGATGTTGCTACTTAAAATTGCTTTTATATACACACTCACATACACATGTTTGTATGAGTGTACGTATCTGCCACTGAAAATCGCACAAAGCACAAAGCGACAACAGCGGGAAGACAACTTCATAGGTAGCCGGGTTGTCATTGCGTGTTTGCAACAAACTGGCGACAAAGCTTATCTCAGATGGACACACACAAAGAGTCACAGTCGGAGTCGGAGTCAGCGTCAGCGTCAGCCAGCCCAGCCGCTCTTTGAGTCGAAGAATGACAAAGGGGATTCCAGGCAGTCGAACGGAGGATGGAAAGATGAGATCTCGCAGGCCACTCGAACAGCTGGTTCCATTTTGATAGTTTCGTAATTAAGCCCGGCAAGTGGCTCTAAAGTGACCAGGAGGAGGATCTGTCTACTGTCTGCTCTCTGCTGTCATTCCTCAAATGCAAGTCATAAATTTGATTGTCGTTTCGTTGGCGCAGGGCTGTGTCGCGTCTATCACGGCATGCCCTGGCCGAGGCCCAGGCCCAGGCCCAGCCTTGCCCTGCCCTGCCCATCCTTGACTTCGGCCATAGTTTGTCGCTTATCTAAAGTCAAAACAATTTTCATATATTTTCCAGCCAACAGCCAGTTACACGGCGAGCTTTTCATTGTCCACCGACATGCCATTCCGCAATTAGCATTGGCGTACTCGCAACTAATTTGCGCTGCGGGAGTCCTGTCCAGTCTTGTCCTGTCCCGCCTGCACCCACATGTTAATTAACAGCTAGCCCAGCCAGCGGCCAGAGCGGCCAGAGCGGCCAGAGCGGCCATCATTTGTACTTAAGTTGAATTTTATTTTGTGAACAATTATGCTAATTTGTTAAATAAATAGGCACACGCACTGCGAAGTAATGCTTGGAAAATGGTCGCCTCGCCGCTCAAGTTAAGTTTTATGGCGAGTTTTTTTATTTTATTGCCAGCTCGAAGACTCGGACAGCCAGACAGCCAGACAGACGGACATGGCCAATGGCCATTCCAATTAAGTTTGCGTTTGCCATTTAATTACTCTAATATGCCAGCCAGTCAGCGTCAGCCAGCCAGCCAACCAACAAACTGAATCAACCACCTCCGCCCTCAAATGATTTTCCGTGTATTTGTGCGCGTGCCGAGCATGAAAATTAGTTTGTACATTTCCTTGTTGCCCTGGCCCCCGGCCGGACGAGGCAGCCAGGCCACACCTCGAAATTGATGGCGCCATTTGTTTTGAGCCGCCATTGCTGCCAAGATATCAAAGCTCTCTTTGACACCCACATTCATTTGTCAAGCCGTCGCCCCAATCTGAATCTGTGCCACAGCGAAAATGGAATGAAAAACAAACAACCGAGGGCAGTGGCAGCAACAACAAGTTGCCTACTTGGTGGCACATTTAATTAGTTTTAACCTTACACATTGGTATGCAAAGCAAGGGCCCAACTTCGTCGTGATTATAAAGTTTTCTGTGGAAGAATGGGATAGCTGTCAGTCAGGAGCCAAAATCAAATCATAAGTATGATAATTTTCTCAGACCGAAAAACCGAGAACCAATCAGATTTTTATCAACTGGAATCCGGCGAAATTGACTGACAAAAAAGGGAGCAATAGCAATGGCAATGTAGAGAGCAGCAAAAGGTAGGGATGCCAGCAGTGTCCTCGACCCATACTGAAATCAAAGCAGCACAAAACAAAAAAAAAACTTTAAATGGAAAAGAACACACGCCGTCTAGAGCGATGATGCTGACAGGGAAATGTGAAATGTGCAGCAAACAGCATCAAAAGTTTTGCTTCCTTTTCGAGTCTAGTCCGGCGCCTTTCATCTTTTGGCTGCCACCCAGTCATCCCTCCTGTGGAGGGGAAGCCAATTTTTGATTGCAACATTTTGCACCAAAGGCAAAATACATGCTGCACCAGAGGAGTGGAGCAGGAGCAGGGCACAGGATACAGGATACAACATACAAACGAAAGATGTTAATGCTAATTTTAATATTTTTCGTGACATGGCGTTCACTTTGAGTGTGCCACAGCTTTTGTCGTTGTTTGTCTAATTTGTGTATTCATCCGCTCACAGATACTCACACATACACACACAAAACCCACACACAGCTTCAGTTCTCTCTCACAGATTCACACACATATACACACATATTCAGACTCTCTCGTCTCGTAAGTGTGGTTGCCCCCATGCCCATGCGTCAGGCTCTTTGGCCGGAAGCGACAAGTAATTTTACTTGGCAAATTTCACAGTCTACTCTGGCTTTGTGCTGCTCATGAGTGTTTCTGTGTTTCTATGTTTCTGTGTGTGTGATTGTGCCCGTGTGTGTGCTTGTTTTGGTGTACTTCTTTATGTTCATTGGCCAGAATTTACTGTTTAACTGATGTCACTTTATTAGTTTGTAGGAAACACAAATGCTCGCCATTACTTCACGATTTGTACTTCAAATTGATTTAAAAATACATGTAGCAAATGCAGATGTTGTACCGGAGACGAACGGACCAATACATCAATTCCAAAAACTTTCTTGTTTAAATTGAACTTTGATTTGATGAACATTTTGACGAAAGTCCTTGTCAAATGATGGCCGCCAGCACCAGGTCCAATGTAGAAGACAATGCGAAAGGGTCAGACCAGAGATCTTCGACAATATTTTCTATATACATATAAGCAGCTTCTTTCGATCGCAAGGAGAAATCGAATGCGGACTTTAGTGACCAGGGGAACTCGAGTGGCAGCTGCGATCAGCAGTTGCGTATCTGCCACAACAAATTTCGTATATTCTGTGTACACCGCCTGGTATAATTAATGTTACTTTTTGTAGTTTTCGAATATCTGATGTTGAATCAATGTGGCACAAACGTAATATAATTTTAATTTTTTTCCAAAGTGCTGCTTTGCATTTGAAATGAGCTCGATTAACAAAAAAAAAACAGAAAGAAGTCTGGGAGGACTCTGAGCTTATTTTCCAAGCCATCAACTGGCGGCGGGAGGGCATGAATGAGGTCTCCAAGCTGCGTGCAACGACTGACAAAACAAATAAACTTGCTGCCGCTTCATATGCTGTCCCTGTACCTGTCGCTGTCCCTAGACTGGAGCTGGGGCTGCGGCTGCGGCTGGAGCTGGGGAGGGAGAGGACACACACATTTGGTATGCATAAGCAGTCCTTGCATACCATACCATACCTTACCTTGCCTCTCACATTATCCCAGCCAAGGAGACATTTTTCCATATTTTACACAACAAAAGCAATGCCAGACGCAACTTTTACCTCAACTTGCTGTGACATTTTTCCATCTCTCTTTCACTCCTGCACTCTGTGTCTGGTATGCCGCTCTCTTTCGTCTAACAACCGACCGCAATTTCAAATTTAATTCGCCATTTTCAGCAGGCTGGCAGCCCAACCAGCCAAGCAACCACCCACCCATTGGCCCATTGGCCCATGCTTCCATCCACCCACTCAACGCCATCTTGTGGCTTTCTTTGCCTTTGTATGCTGTAGTTGTTGGTGGTTTCCTTTTGCTTTTTATTACGTTTGCTCGGTCGGCCCCCACTCCGCACCCCCTACCCGGTCTTGCCGTTGTGGAAATGTGGAAATTCCTGAAGACATTTTACTTTGCAATTTCCTTACGAGTCGTTAAACATTTCCCAGCCAGCCAGGACCAGAGTAACTCAACAGCAACAACAACAAGAGCAACAAGCCAAGCGCCGGCAAAGTTAACAAAACTAATTTAAAAATTCAAATTTGCTTTCCGTTTTTTATATGCATCACAAACTGTGCATTTATATGGCTGGGTAAGTGTGTATGCCTGAGTATCTGTGTGGGTGTATGTGGGTGTGTGTGTTTGTATCTGGCAATGTGTCGGTGCATGTGTATGGCATGGCTGTCTGACATTTTGTGGCCTGGTAATTTGTATTCTTGTGGCTTTATTGTTGATCTTCTTGTTACATTTGAGTTTTTCTTTTCTGTTCGATATTCGAGGATAGAATGGAAATTTCTTTGTGAGTGGCAAATTCGAAATAATTTATTTGCATACGAGAGCTGGAGGCAGCAGCCAAAAAATGTGTGCAAATATATTTTTAATTAAATTTTCTGCTATACATTCTGCTAGCCCCTATCTACTATACATCCGAATTGGTAATGGAAAGTCGTACGCCACAAACTTAATTATGCACGAAATTTATGCAAGCGTTTGGCAAAAATCTCTAAAGCAGAGAACACTCAAATGACACAAAACTCCACTCTCGGAGCCGCAAAACATGTGATCATCGTTGAATTAATGCAAATTTCGGCTCATTAATATCAATCAAATGATTGATAGCCACAGCAATAGCAAAAGCAATAGCAATAGCACCAGCCGAGCCGAGCCGAGCCGCACCCTGCCATGTGCCTGCCTCTGAGGCCCAGCCCAACCCCTCTGAGCTATTAATAAATCCTTTGACAATTGTTACATTAATGTCAATAAGCTGCACGCACACACAGCGATTTCCGGGCATTTACATTTGTTCGAGTATCTGTATCTCATTTGGCCCGCACCCCTTTTCTGTCACAATATTTGTTTGACTCGTGCCACTCCACTCCACTCCACTCTAAATGATGATGATCCCTATCCGGGTGTGGGTTTTTGCGGCTGCCCAACCACAGCACAAGCTTCTCTGCGCAATCTGTCAGAGTTTAGATACATTCCGACAGCCTCATCCATCAATTTCATTTAACCACTTGTCACTCAACCATTTAATTTGGCTTTGCCAATTCGAAAAATACTATTTTTATCCGGAAAGGGGATAATTTGTGGCTTCCATTGCCACAGCTAGGACTGATTCCCAACCGTATGAAGGGACAGGGCTGAGGAGTTTAATTACAATATATTATTGAGCGACCAGGCAGCAGCGAGTAGCATTGTTGTAAATGTAGATTTAACACAATGTTGACACTATTGGAGGCCAATATCAATTCATGGCAGGCAATACTGGCAATGTACACGAAAGCTTCTGGCAAGGCCAACAAATTTGCAGCAAATTAAAGGCCAATTAACCCATCGGCCGCTCCCGCTGCCGCTGTCCCGACAGGACATTGGCTAACGAGCCGCTGACTGCACACGCAATTGCAATTATCAAATTAGAGCTGGGCGGGGTCGCGGCCGTCAAACAATTCCAGATACAAATAATAATAAATTCGACTTGGAAGTGCAAAACCCACACACAAATACGAGTACGTAAGGATGCACGCATAATTATAATTGAAGCACTCGGAGTGCACTCGGGGCCCGGGGCCAGAGTCGGTGTCGGGGCAATATAATTAAGTTGTTGACCTGACCCGACTTGACCCGTCGCATCGGACAACTGACAGGCGCATAGGCCTGTGTCCATGTCTGTGTCAGTGTCTATGTCAGTGTCTGTGTGTGGGTCAGCTTAATTAATATGTTTGCCCACGAAGATGTAGTAGAACAGCGGCCTGGGTGTGTCATACCCTCCTCCACATCTTCGAGTATACCCTTGATGGCGAGCTCCTCAAAATGCATTTAATTTTCCACTGATATGGATCCTCCCTGCAATTTCCAATGCGCCTGCTCTCTACGCTCGTCATAGCTTATTAAACACACAGTTCGGGCTCAGTCCGACAGACAACCCCCGTGTGCCCCATTTACCTGAGTGTTTCCTCGAGCACGCGCCATGAAAATGTTCAAAAATTTTCAACATATTTCTGTGGTTTTCCAGCCCCTGACGTTTTTATAGTCTCTTCTCGAATTGCTCTAATTCGTTAAGTTATAAAACTGGCCACCAGTTTGGCACTCCGTCAAAAGTTTTCGAAGTCATTTACTTTTATTGCCAGCCACCGGACGGTCAATGAACCAGCAGCAGTTCCAAAAAGGACTCAAACTCACACACATACTCGAACACAAATGGGACGACACATGCGTGTTAATCTCTAATTTGCTAGACGATCATTGTCATAGTGTACGGGTATAGGTATAGCACAGCCCCTTCCCCTGTGCTTCTCTCCACTCCACTCCACTCCATCACACTCGTACATATTCATGGGCTGACGCAGCAGGACAGTTGAGAGAGGACCTTGTATCATTCGTATCCTTTTAATTGCCAAAACTCGCCGTGTTTCGAATTTCGGTATCTAAAGTTGTTTTTCTCATTTTAATGGCGCTATTTTCATTAGGCAAATGTATGTTTCGGCCTTTTTCCTTTATTTTTTCCCGAATTTTTTGAACATTTTTTGTCTGTAGATCCACGTAAATGTGTGCCGCTCATTAGCATATAAAATGTATTGACGGGTGGTGGTAGGGGCGAAAGGAATTGTCCTTTAGCAACTCTGTGTGTGTGTGTGTGTTTGCATATACAATCCACATTTATTGCATATTTATCATTTTAATTGCTTGTTTTCATACTAAATGACTCGATAAGGCTTTTAGGGTTATTAGGAGGAGATGCGACCCATGTCCTGCGGTTTCGAGGATGGGTCTGGTATCCAGTCTGCGACCAAGCGAGGGCTAGAGGGCCAGAGGGCCAAGCAAATGAAATGGAATACGAGTACCAGCCCCAAACAGAGTTTAAAAAGGAACGAGAGGAGCAAAACAAAAAAACAAATTCACGTAGAAAAGTGCAAAGTATACGATGGTGGCGCCAAATGGGCGGGGGGAGGGGTGCAGCAGGATTCCGGATATGATTACTTTTTCTTTTGTTTCACAGTTTTCTGAAGGGGCGTCGAGGGAACTGCATGGCTGGGAAAGAACAAAGAAATTACTTTGCCAACGAGTGAACGGATATGAATAAAAAAGTGATCAATGCAATGAAAATGATTGTCTGCTCATTCAAGCGCTCCCTTCCATCCACGCTTCACAATTGAGCGCACAAAGTACGAAAGACAGCTAGCATCAAAGATGAAAGTTCTAAGAGGTTGCAACACTTTAATAACGGGGAAAACAAAACATTTGACTAACAGGAATTCAGTTGGGAGGTCTCCTCGCAGCCTTCCCTGTAGGTAGACAGTAGAGTAGAGCTGGTTACTTGGAGCAACCACCGCTGGAGCAGGGACACTGGCAGCGTCTGGCACCACATCCACACGTCTTGACGCCACCGCAGCCGCAGGATCTGCACTCTGTCTTTCCACATCCGCACTTGTCCGTCTCGGGCTCGCTGGGAGAGCTGGCCTGGGTCAGACATATGACCATAGCAATCAGGACGAATAACTTAAGATTGAACATGATGATCGACAGAGAAAACTCGGTAACTGTTGACTATTAACTGTTGGTGGCTCTTTATATAGGCCACAAAATGGAGCAAAAGTTGTATTTGAGCAGATGCTTGTTTGGGGGTTTCGGCTATTTGTACTGTAATTTTTGTGTAAATATATTGTTTTGATACCAGGTGTATTCTGAAAAATACCCTTTTGCATGATATTTATAGGTAGCATCAGGCAACTGACCTTTTCAATTGAATACTATCACGTTCAAGGTAACCAAGAGGTAAATTGAGAAACTTTTTCTGACGACTCATCTCCAGAGGAACACTCGGCACGAATCGAATTTTCTTTATTTATTTAATTAATTAACAATTATCTGCTAAATATGGATTAAAATATTAACAATAAAGGGAAGCGAAGGAGAGGAAAAACGAAAACAATTTTAAAAATTAGAAGAAATAATTTAAGGGGATATTTCAGGGGATAATGAATGGTAGAGGGTATTGTAATTTTGAGATAGTTACTCTATATGGGGTCTCCTTTCTTACAAGAACATTCGTCTAGGGAGCAAAGAGCTCAATGAATAGGAGTAACTTAAAAAATCTTTTAATACTATGTACATCTTTTGAACGGTTGAGCCGTTTCTTAAACATTGCTGCAGGTGGCACAGACTCTAAAATAAATTCAGGGACAAGGGAGCCTGGCTTTCCGTTGCATCCACAAGCAGCTGGCTTAGGACCCTGAGCAATTATAGAGAATCCAATGTAGAATTTTGGGGAACACGGGCACAAGAGTTCAAAATATATACGATCGGTTTGACATCAAATTATCATTCTGTCTCTGGCTCCTGCTCTTCCGCCGGTTCTGGCTCTTCCTCAGGCTCTTCAGGCTCTGGCTCTTCCTCAGGCTCTTCAGGCTCTGGCTCTTCCTCAGGCTCAGGCTCTGGCTCTGGCTCTTCCTCAAGCTCTGGCTCTTCCTCAGGCTCTGGCTCTGGCTCTTCCTCCGGCTCCGGCTCGGACTCTTCTTCAATCAGAGGCCTTGCGTAAGAAACTCGCAGAACTGCTAATACAAGAAACAATACTTTAATGCTGAACATTTTATCGCAACGAATTAATCGCACAGACTAAGAACTTGAACTGATTAATATTGTAACTGAGTTCAAACAGCTTGTGCTATGACTTTTTATATTAAACGAAAAGCGTTGTTTGTCCAGATGTGGTGAACGCGATGTGGACACAATGCTTAAGCCAGTAAACAATGAAAATGAAAATGTTTGCAGATCGTGCACTGAAAACTGCAGGCGCCCACATGTTTGACTAACCTTGATTAACCGAAAAATATGCGAAAGTTAAAGAAAGCTTTTGCCTTTTACTCTTTTTAGCCCAAAAACTGGCTTGACTAAACTCAAAACAGGCCATCAAAAATGCAAGTACAATTTTAGGCATTCTTAATATAGAATCGATAATTACATTGGTCGACAAAATATAAAAATTTTTTCTGTTTCGGACCCATATTTTCTTATAGGATTTTCCTCGCTGATCACGAATGCAATAATGCAAAATAATATATAATAATAATAATATAATAACATCGAGAATATGTCGAACTTAACTTTGTGTATTTTTGTAACTGCGGAACATCGACAAAGATACCAAGTTTTGAGTAAATCGTAATTAAAAACGTTAGAGATCGCAAAATACCAAGTTGCAGTAAATTCGACCAAAAGCGCTAGTGATAAGCTAGTGTCATACCGTTTTGAGTGCAAGAATACTTGGACTGTTTCAAGGATTTTTCGACCTTATTCGTGTAGTTAACAGTTGAAGTTTTAATTTAAGCTTAATTTGGGACTTCTAGCCCCTCAGGAAAAAATAGGGTTTTTCGGAACTTTGAGTCGTGATTCGTGGATTCGTGATCAGCGATGAAAACCCTATAAGAAAATGTGGGTCCAATCTTTGAAACATTTTGGCTGTCGACCAGTGTAATTATTCGTGAAAATTATATAGATAGTCGATTTTTTAGTGCAGTGCATTTAGTTCATGTATTGATATTATATGGGCTTTGATGAGGTACAATTAAAGAACAAAACAGGATCGGATTCATCCATGTTGCTAGTAGTTTCTGCTTCCTAGCAGATTCCAGAAGTGTAGCTGATGTATGCTGTAAAATTATGATACATGTTGTAAAAGATCGTTTTTGAGATTTCCAATTTATCTTACGCTTTGAATTTTCAGCGGAATATTTTTTCAGCGCACAGAGACTCTTGAACTTTTGGTTGACGAGGCTTCCAGGCTTGCCATTGCAGCCGCATGCAGCCGGTTTCGGGAATTTGGCCACCACCGGAATTCCAATAAGGCACTTCTTCGGAATAAAACTTCTGCATACCTTCTCCGCAACGATGACAAGAGCTATCGATCGATAATGATTCGGTTACTTCTGACAGTTCTGGAGGATATACCATAGAACCTACGTGTTTTTCCGGCCTTCACCCTGCGTGCATTCTCCTCGCTCAAGAGGCAAGAGTTCTGGAAGACGCGGCAAACGCAGTCCTCTAGAGCCCAGGTGTAGCCTCTCAAGTAGAGATTGCACGTGGTGCTGGTCTCCACTGGCTGTGGCTTGGGCTTAATTATAATGGTGGCCTGTGCCACGCCCAGGATTGCTGCAACCAGAAAGATCGACCTGAACATCTTATTGGTAAATGTATGACTACTGTCTCTGGCTACGGCTGTGGGTCAGCTTTTTATAGGCCATTCATTATTTACACAGATGTGCCTCCAATTTTTAGTAAATCTATTTATTGATAAACGAAAATGTAATACGTTTATCCAAATATTTGCAGCTCTGTTCAATATATTTTGGGATAGCCTTGAAGATGATATTCTGACTTTAGCCGAACCATTTTGGGAACATCTGCATCTGGCTGAACCGGTTCAACTGGATTTGAACCACTGAAAAATTCGTAGAAAACCTCATCAAATATAACCGAAAAACCACATAAAATTGTGGCAATAAATACGTGCGGCACTTTTCCCTTATGGATGTCCTTGTGGATGTTCCTGCCTGACAATTACACGCAGTTGTCATTAGCTCATTAGGAGAGTCCGGAAGTCGAGGAGTCGAGAAGGCAAACGGCGGAAAAAGCAGATAAAACAAAAGGCAACAACTCAATTAACCCTTTTTCCGCCAAACCCGAAACCCAAATGGCTGGATTATGATGTTGCTGTTGATGATGCTGCTGCTGCTGCTTAGTATATAATAATACGAGTATAATAAAATAATAAACGAAAAGTGTCATCAGAGACAGAGGCAGGAGACAGGGGAGCAGTGAGGTGAGAGAAGAGCTTGAGCAGGGAGCAAATCCTGACGGATTTCGTATGTAATTACTTCAATTAAACCATCTGTGACAATTGCCGCAGCCGAACATGAAATTCAACTTTACTTTCGAAATTCCCAATTGAGTTGAGGCGCATTATCCTGGCAAGCAGTAGCAACCACAGGAGCTGAAGCAGAAACACACATTTATTTCTCTCCCCTTCTCTGGCGCTGTCCCTTCATAAGTAGATATATATACATATATATCTCCAACCCCCAGAGCGTAAAGAACTCATCGCGTATTTTTACCTTTGCCTTTGGCTTTACCTTTGCCACGTCGCGACGTTGCTGTTGCTGTTGCTGCTGCTGCCGCCTCCTCTCCTCTGTTAATGGGGTGACATTTATGGCACTTTATCAACTCGAAAGTCAATAATGCCAGCCAAGTATCTTAAACGGGCTTAAAACATACATACAAACCCAGGGGGAAGGAGAATCAACGTGAAAGGCAAAGGAAAGGAAAGCAAAAGAAAAAGAAAATTGCAATGCGATAAAAATGAAATTTTAAAATTTATGCCGCTTATTGTCAATTCTTGGAGCTGGCTGGAATCGTAACTTAAGACGTTGGGGGGACGCCGCCGGCTAATGCTTTTCATCTCCGTGAGGGAAAACTTGAGGGAACTTGATGGAAACCCCCCCGAGTTTGTTATGACAACTGAGAGACATTTGAATCGAGCCAAAACCTGGGGAAACTCTAGCAGGGCATTAGTCGAATGGATCCCCCAGGATTAGCCAATGAGAGTGGATCTGTCGCGACGCCCTCTCAGAGCCCCCGCAGCCACTTTGCCCCTCTTCTGACAGTTGGTGGCTGTGTCCCGGCCTAGGGAATTCGCGCTCGCTGAGAAAACTTTTCGGAGTAATTAGGAGTATAATATGCGATCCAAGTCAGCGACTCAGCCGCTGACTCTTAGCCGCTGACAACTTGATTACGTTTCAACAACATTGTAAAAGTTAATTGCCAGCGCAGCCTTAAAGCCTGATGAGCATTTATCACCCTCCCAGAACATGCCACACAGTCCTCGCGTGTTATGCAAAAACAAAACGAAAAATACGAACAAAATACGGCGAAAAAAGTGAGGCATTCATTAGGCCCGACACGGTGCCACACAGCTGAGGAGGTGAGGTGGCTCGCTCGGCTGCGAAGCGTCTTGTTACCACATTTTTCAATTATAGCACATTTCCTGCCTGTACCGCGAGGGGCTGGGGCCCTGATGAAGAATTATTTCATTTTAATTTGCAGGCCAGTGCGAAATATTCCGAAAATAAACAACAATGTTGTAGTGTAATGCGCAGGTGGCTACTCCCCCTTTACATGTGTACGATGATCTCTCTCTCTCTCTCTCTTTCTCTCCCTCTGTCTTATCCTTTTCTTATCGGAGTAACGCGGAGAAAGACAAACCGTCAAATTCTTTCTCTAATGAAGCCAGCAGTTCAAAGTTCAAGCCGGCGCAGCTAATTAGTTACCGCCACCAGCGAATGCGCCACTTCATTAAAATAAGTGCCCGACTAAAAAAGAGACCACAAAATTAAAAGAAATAATATACATCTACACTGAGAAAAAAGGTGAAGAATACACTACAGAAATTGTGATGTTGAATCTTCATTCCTGCATATATACACAGATCTTTAGTTTTTATTCGGTACGACCTGCCGTTGCTTGACTGTATTTGTGAACACTTCTGATTCCAATCAGATATAGAAAAAAATTATTTAAGCATAGAAAAATTTTACTAAGGATATTCGGAAACTTTTTCCAACCTCTTGTTTTTCCTCTGTGTAGAAGCGGAGCTAGTCGCTGGTCGGAAAGGTCGTTTAGTCCAACCAACAAAAATTTATTGTTAAAAGCCGCTAATGAATTATTTACTGGCCATTTGGCTGTCCTTTATGCTGATGCCTTGACAGGAATTGGCTGTCCGGAAGGGCCTGGTGGCAGTAAAGGCTGTCTGCCGTGTGTGTGTGGGGATGTTCTATGTTCATGGAGGGTAATGGAGTGGGCTTGTGGTGGAGGCCTGGTCCTGTCCACGCATAACTCAACCAGTTCACACCCTTAATTAACTGCCTGTCTGTCTGCCAGTGCGTATGCGTATGCGTGTGTGCGTGTTGCTGGACAAGTTGGCTGGCTGGCTCTTGGCCGAAATGTGGCGTGTGGTGTGGCTTTGCGGCGGAAAGAGTTGCTTAACCGAAATTATGTTTATTAAGCATTTAAAAAAGCGTGACAAAGTCAGTTCCGGCTTACAGTTAAGCCGCTATAGAAACTTTGACCTCTTTTCCCTTGTTCAAAATATATTCCGGATTTTTACATTGAAACAATTAAAATTTGAAATATCATCAATAATTTAATCGGTCGGTTTAAGGCAGCAGGTCTTCCCGTTGAATTAGTTCACATTTTAATTTCAATTTCTCTCACTCCCTCTCGGTGCTGTCCTCCACGAATCAGTCTGCAGCCCAGCGATTATGATCACTCTCATCCATCAATCAAGTGCATTCGAATAACATTTTTAATCACTCCGAATTACACAGGAGAGCGCACATGATGAATTGCATATTATGGCGGGAGAATATCAGCCACATACATCCATATATGAATGTACTACACCGCGTTGGGGGGAGGGGGGATAAGTGATGTGGGAGCACAAACGCATTCACTTGACAATCACTTTTGTTTTATTGCGATTTGCCAGCCCTGAATAACGACACCCAGCCACAACAGCTTCAACAGCAACAACAACAGCAACAGCAATAGCAGCAGTGGCAGTGGCAGTGGCAGGCAAAGCTGGAAAATTTCCACTTGGGATAACTTGTGAGCAATTGCAATGCTGCTGGAGCTATAGCCCAGCCATGGCCCAGACACTGGCTGAGGCGGAAGACAATGAGCTGTGCCAACCAAATTGTTGTGGTGCAAAAATGCGGGCATATGTGTGGCAGACAGAGGCAATCGACGCCAGAAAGGAGCAACTGCAGCAGCAGTAGCAGTAGCAGGAGCAGCAGCAGCCAACAAACAACGGAACGATTACCAAGAAAATGAAAATTTATTGTCAGTAAATGAAAGAAAGCTCTCGACAGGCATTCAGCCTGGCCCGTTTCAGTTCAGTTCAGCCCAGCCATTTCTGCAGCAGCAGCTCCTGTTAGTTAGCAGCAGCCAGGAGCTGGAGCTGGAGCTGAAGCTGGAGCTGAAGCAATCAAGGTGTTTCTTTGTTGGTCCAAAGGGAACTATCCGCATTGCGTCTTTCTTATGCATGCCCCAAGCATTGAGAGTGCAACAATTGCAGTTGTCTGGCAGCCTCCTGGCATTGTCATAGGAATCGCTTTCGATTTGTAGTAGCTCAATGGAAGTCTGTGGGGAAGCCCCACAGCCCCACTCCCCACTCCCTCACATAGCCTCAACTCCCACACTGATTCAGTCTCTGGCTGGCTTAGAGTGAGCAGCCCTAATGGCGATGATGTTGGCCAAAAATGATAATGGCCAAAACATTTAATGCACGTTATTGCCGAACCAACAAAAAGCAATTTGACGTAACGCGCTGCCAGGATTTGGCCCTCAGACCCTCGGCAGGACCTGACATCGAGCTAATGCAGTGAAATATTTATTGAAATTGTGTGATCCCCGGGGGCCAATGCGGCTTCGTCTGCTGCTATTAGGAGGGGGAATGGTCCTTAGCCCGAGACTTGTGGCAGGGAATGGGAACAGGATACTGTTGTTGGTGGTGGCTGGAGGCTGGAGGCTGGTGGCTGGTGGCTGGAAGGAGGTGCAATTTACGAGTCTCCGCTTGGCACTTTCGGCATTATTGCCTGGCCAAATGTTTCGCCTGACCGCATAAATATCCCAGGCCCAAGTAGGAGGCAAAGTTTTTCACACGGCCCTAGAAAGGACCCGCCACCCACTTACTTGTAAATTACGCACATTAATGCAATTAACAACAACAACAACAACAACAACAGGGAGGACTTAAAAAGGTCTCAATTACGCTTCGTACTCACCTGAAAGAGGCCTATCCATCCATCCATTCATCCGTCCATCCATCGAAACTTCACTCTCACGGTTCGTGCTTCACTTGAGTGGCACTTCAGCGGGCGAAAAACATATTTACCCGCGGTGCAGCCCAGATATGGGGTAAATATTTGTGGCAATTATGCAAGCGGAAGTCGGTGCGGATATGGATACTTGTAGAGCCTGGCCTGTCGCCACGTGCCGCAAATGCATGGCAACATAATTATCGCACGGTCGCGAGCGCGTGGCAAGAGGACAGGATCAGGGGCGGGCGTAGCCAGCATTTTCCACTTGAGTTTTTCCGCTCTAACTCTCGGCAGCCCTACAAATTGTTGCCATATAATAAGTGGGCGTAGCCCGGCCTCGGGCTCGAATGGTCGGGCTGATTGCACTTTGCCCCGCGATGACAGCAAACAACATCATCCACAGCAACATCGGCCTCGACGCACACGCGTCGAGACGCATCAAAAAGCCGTTGATTATAGACTTACTGGCTCCTAATGGCTGTCCTTGGTGGGTTTTAAGCCCTTAATGGCCACTTGATGGTTAAGGTAACCCATCAGCAGGGGGAGCAGCAGGAGGAGGATGTTGTCTGTTGCTCGTCTTACGCCTGGGCACATCCTTTTATGAAATTATGAAATGAAAGGAGGGTACAGCACTGTTCGATTGGATTACAACACTCCTTATTATCAATGGGAAAATACTAAGCCCTAGAAGGGGGGTGATACAAAGAGAGGCAGTGCCACTGCGAAACGCAGGCCTTAAATATGTTCTTTAATTAAAATTGATCCGCATCTAAAACCGCCGCACAGAGCCACACATCAAACGAAGTTTGTAATCAAAAACCGTTCCACAAAACAAAGCTAAAAGCGGTAAAAAATGTCATTAAAAATTGCATTTCATACACGTTGCGCTGTCCTCATGTGTCCTGACATCGATCCTGTTCCTACGGCATAGAAAAATGCCCCGAAATACGCGCGATGCAAATTATTATTGGTCCGCCAAGCACACAAAAAATATTTCAAATTTGAGAATGGATATGTGGAAAAAATACACACAAATAAAAGAAAGTATGGAAAAGCATCGAGCATTTTTCTGGCCTGGCATCTGGCATGTCAACGAACCGGCAGCCAAATGAATATGGAATACTCTGAATGAGTGGCAGATTTCCTAAATAATTTTTGGGCGCACTCCCAATGGTTGGCTGGAGCGGAGCCAGAGCGGTAGCAGGGGGCTGTTTTATCATCTTGTAACATGTATCCATTTCGAGTCTATCAAAAAAGCATTCACCTGGCGGTTCCCCAATGCCCGGGCATCCCCGGGCGACTCTTGATCCTGTGTTGTATGAGTACTCACACAGCAGCTATGTACATAAATCAAATCCATTTCCCGAGCTCCTGCACCAATCCCCTGGTCGGTACCCAGTCCCAGTCTCCAAATCTGGGAACCCAGCGGCGTTTTGGCCAATTCTTTTGCCTTGTCCTGCCGCTGGCTCATATTATGGCATTTGTTGGCCTTTTTTGTGTGCCTCCCTCTCCATCAGCTCCTTTGCTTTTTTATTTTTTTTGAGCAAGCTGTCAGCGAAAATGTTGAAAAATGGCAAAATACCATTGATGAGAGTAAGCTGCTTGCTGGGTTTTGCATTTCCACCAAAAAATAAAAAAAGAGGAGAATGTAGAAGGCCCGGAACATGAAGCCAACCATGACGCATTGCAGTGCGGCGCCACCAAAATCTAAGCAAGGCCGCAAAACAGGCTCACAAATCAGACGTGAGTTGGTCCTGGCCACAAAAAAAGGGGGGAGCATTAACAAGCGGACTCGGGCGCGTCGGCTCACAATATCCCAAAGTGAAAAGCTGTGTTACCATTTTTTCCCCGTCTCTCGGAAAAGATTCTCTGGCTGCTGGGTGCTGGAGGATGCCTCTTGCTGATTAATTGAGGAATGTGCCTGCCAGCCAGATGACATTCCAAGGCAGCACCGGGCAACGCAACTCGGCCAGAAAAAATCAGAGGAATAAATCCATGAAAACTAAAAAAAGAAACTACCTGCAGAGCTGCTTGCTAATTAAAACTAATATACACGGCGTATGCGTATTGCTGCAGAACTGACGAGGAAATATTTCCGCTAGAGCAAGCAATAAAAACAATGGACATCTTTTTCTAAATAAACAATGAGTGAAGGCTACTTTTGGTGAACCGAGGCCGTTAATACTCTTGATCATTAATTTGATAGTGATGGCTTTTGCATAGCTTTTCTCAGGGGAAAACTGCATCGTAAAACGAAACACACCTATGTATAGATTAAATACATAATCGGATTTTAAATACAAAAATACAAAATTTAAATAAGAATTTTGATAAAATCAATTAAAAAGTGTTTTTAAAACGTCCCATATTTTATATAAGCAAAAAACTCTTTAAAATAATTATTATATACTGACTTTTAGAAAATATATTTAATCCAAATATTAAATGAAATATATTTAAATATTAATCTCAAAATATAAGTAAAAGCAGAATTTTTCAACGATTTTCACTCTCGGAGAAAATCTACTAATATTAAATATTAAAATGGTATAAAGTAGATGTGTACATTGTACCTTAAGATAGATGGAAGCACACAAATCTCATGTTAAATATTCTTGGTCTACGAATAGCATTCCCTCACGCTTTTTCTAGATTTAAATCAGGCCGAATCAGGTGCGTATACCCTCAGTAAGGGTATATACTACAGCCATAAAACAATTGTCTAGGCCACTCTCTGGGCAAATGAATTACGAAAGCGCAGGGCAAGAAAATGACAACAGAAGTCGGCCCAAAGGCAACGGGGGAGCCTGCGCCAGTTCTTTTCCTGCTTTCCTGCTTTTTTTATGCCTGGGTGTATTTGCTTGTGTCCGCTTTCTGCCGTGCCGTTCCTGTTGTACGGCATTATGCGGCAACTGCATTGTTTATAGAGAGAGCCTCGGGGCTACCTGCCCGACAACTTTGTGCATTTTTTAATGGATCTCGGCGCAGACAAAAAGCCAGAACATGGCGCATTGAAGTGAAGAATTCGCACTCGCGGTCTTAAACGCGTGCGGGAGTCGCATTCGAGGGGGGATAGGATATGGGTGTCTGTCAAGGCTGTTATTTGTTTGGCGAAATGCTGTTACCAGGAAGGACTCACCTCCCCTGTCTCTCCGACCCCGTTGCTGTTGTCAATTTGGCCAAAGTGGTTTTTCAGTTGCTTTAGCGTGAAAAAAGGCGCACAATTCATGAGCTGGATGGGGAAGAAGGAGATTGTGATGCAGATGGGGATGGGGATGGGACTGAGACTGGGATCGCGGCTGAGAAGCAGGAGCCCGTCTTTGACAAATTGCACTTGTGCGGCGTTTTAATCACTTAGGCAACAACGCCTACATTGGCCCTATCTAGGCGTCTCATTCTATTTACTTAATGACAGCGAAAAGTGGCAGCCGAGCCGAGAGCCGCCTTGAGGGTCCCGCACGGCTCAGCGCCGTGCAGCAAGTGCTCGGCGCATTTGTCATTTGCCTCCGAGCACTATGCTCGTTCTCGGTTTCGTCCTCCATCCCACATCCTGGCACATCCTGGCACATCCTTCCAACACTGGCCTTGCTCTCTTTGGAGGTAGTTTCATTAGACTAAAATGCTCCGCACGTGTGTGTGTCTGTGTGTGTGTCAGAGCTTTTGTTTAACGGATTTCGCCTTTTCAGAGAAATCTGCATTTGCCGGCTCCATTGAAGCGCAAACAATTGAACGGCCCCGGCTACGGACACGGCTGCGGACCCGGCAAGAAAAGCCCTGGCCCAGCTGTTCTCTTTTGCTCTCGTGGCATTGTCCTTTTGTTTAAGCCGTGCGCCAAAAGGCGCGCAAATATCTTTTGATTTCTTTTCCCATTTCCAACTTTTTGCGACCCGAACGCACACACCAGTCACGCCGGAAAAAAAAGACGCACACTTTTGATAGCTTTTATTTATGATTATGTATGGGGGGCGGACCGGGGGCGGGGCACTGCCTGTCATCAATCAAAAAGTGCGCAAAATCAAAATGTCATTGGACGTGTGGGGGTGAGGCTGTGAGGACTCCCAGGCAGGCAGCCAAATCAAATCCTTTCACTGCTTTTGTGAGGGAGAATCCCTGGGATTCGATGTGGATAAAGCGCCCTGCTGCCGCTTAGAGGACAGGCAGGTGCAGATATGTACAATACATCGTAGATTGGTGGAATATCTTTGGCTCTGATCAAGATCTATAGAAAACAGAAAATGATAGCTACAGTCTGCGGTTGAGGCTGAACATTGAAGATCGATTGTTCCTCCTACAGGCCTGATCTTTGAGTGTACCATAACGGACGATTCTAAATAATAGCTTAGAAGAGGTCATCGTTTGAAATACACGTTTTATTCAGAGCAACTTGTAATACCAAAATATTATTATTATTATTAATAAATTATTCAAAAATATATACAAAATTATGCTAATGCCATTTGTTCTTGCCGTATTTCCTCTCTCCACAAATGAGTTCCCTGTATCGGAGTTTTGGGCAATTAATCATTCAGAGATATTCATTGACAAATACAAATTAATTACTTTCCAATTTAGAGGGGAAAGCAAAGCCAGGAATGTCTTTGATTTATCAGACAGCTGCCCGGGCTGACTGGCCGGCAAATTAATTGGAACCCCACCCAGTCCCAGTCTCAGTCCGGCAGGATAAGCCAGCCAGGTCAGGCGGGGGAAGTGCACTTTAAAATGAAATTTATTACGAATGCAGCAACCAGGCTTGGGGAGGAACGAGAAGAGGGGCATTGGCAACCGCAGGAATTATAACAATTTTACACGTTATAGCGACATAAGTCAGCCTGCGGATGTGGCAACATATGTCGCTAACTGCCACTGCCACTGGGGTGGCGCTCATCCGTCTGTCCGTCCGTACGCCGGTCTTCCGGCTCATCCACCGCCGGCGCGCCCACCACCAACAAACCGCCCACGCAATCAAATAATTCTGAATCATTAGGTTTTTTACGAGGGGGTGGCTCGGTGGCTCGTCCTTGGCTGCGGCTTTTGCCATTCCCACTTGGGTTGCAGGTTTCTATTGAGACATTTAGCTCAACTGGATGTTCATTATAATCCACTCTGAGCTTTCTCCGGGCCCCCCTCCGCTTGGGCACTCTGCTGCATGTTGCATGTAAGTCGGGTATTCCCCGGGGCCACCTGCGTGCTCCCCGCTCTACCGACTGCTCTATTATTAAATGCACTTTTAATCTTGGTCGCTGCTACTCTCCCAGTCCATCAGCCCACCAGTCCACCAGTCGCCCAGTCGTCCCCTCGCGCGCTCTCTGATGTTCGCTTTCAATGATTTTTCCATTTTGCACCCTCAAATGGCGAACGATTATCACCCTTAAATGGTACTTTACACACACAAAGAATTCCAGGCATTGAATAGATTTGAACCGGTACCCAGACCCGTACTCATACCCAGACCCGTACTGAAATCAGTTGAACTGCTCGGCGAGGCGGCAGATTGGTCCCGGACGCAGAAACAAAGTATGCGATGGGATGGGATGGGATGGGATGGGATTCGGTTCGGTTCGGTGTGTGTGTGCTTTTATAGTCATGCTGATATCATATGAAAACATTGGCTTGGGACGTGTGTATATCCCTCGGATTAGTATGCGATGTTTGCTTAACTTTACGTCGTGATTTCTCATTGCACTTCGCCAGGGAGTGGTCGGTCAGGCAATAAGATGGGAATTAGGGAAATGGATTATTGTAATAAGAATTTAGAGCAGTTCCCCAACAAAAAAGGATGTCCTAGTTCTTAGGCACTGTCTCTCAAAAAGCTAACCTTCAGCACAGTTCCAGATTTGGGTTGGTTTTTATGAACGGCTTGGGACCCCTCCTCTGCTTCTTAATAGCCTGTCATCTTGCATTTGCCGTGAGTATTCGAGTATGACAGAACTTCTGTGATGCCATTAAATGGCAAATTACTCACTCGTTGTCTGGCGGATCTCTGCTGGTGTCGATTAAATGAACTCGGCCCAATCAGGCAACCCCAAACAAAAGCAGCAGCAGTCCTCTCCTCCTCCCCGACAAGTCGTCGTTGGGCGTTCGGCGTTCGGCATTCCCTGCCGAGCAGCAGCAGCAGGCAGGCACAATTACACGCCACAAAATTCTGCCTGATGGCCATACATAGATGGATGGATGGGTCGAAACAAGGGGGAAAAGGAACACACACACACACACACTCCCCTGCTGTCATATACGGCACTGGATCCTGTGGGGTACACTCTTAAAGAGCACATAATTGGTCTGTAATCTATTTTTGACAGATTGAATTTCGCTTTTATCTTGATTTTGTTTTGACTGACTCGGTTGCCAGTGCCTTGCTTCTGGCTGCTTTTTTCGTTCATCTAATTGGGTTGTATTCGAGAGCCTGCCAGCACCATCACCACCACCACTACCACCCCCCGGACAAGCCGAACCGAACCCAACCCAAGCCCGACCCATTTGCAGGTTGTGGGGGTTGTTGGCATTGGATCAGGCATTCTCTCGGTTAACATTTGCTAAATGGTTGCTGGGTTCTTGTCCATAGTTTAATATGATAAGTGGGTTGTTGCTTGTCTTGGGCTCAGATTCTAGGACTGCGCTTGGGGAATCGCTTTGGGTTCAGTCCTTGGGTTCATGTTCATGTTCCTGATTTCGCTTTCTGGGTTCCAGTCCCGAAGTCTGCAATTGGTTAAATGCCAATTTGGGCGTTGGAAAATTGGTAATTTAAAACCGCAAAATGATTTGGGCAGTCCGATAAACAACCTTTGTCAGGAGTGCCGAGAGTGTTGGCATCCAACAGGCAGCGGCAACTGTTTGGAATTATTCAAGACACAGTTCAAGTGTTTTGCATTTCTGGTAATAAATTACATTAAGTTATCAGTAGGGCCCCGAGGGACTTATCCGAAAGAACTTTTCATAATTTGACTGTCAACAAGGACGACAAAAATGAAATGAAATGAAATGAAATCGGATAAGCCGGGGACAGCCTTCGTTTTAGGCAATCTTCAATTTCACACTTGGACGCGCCTCTGGCTTGCTCTCAGATTTGATGAGGAGGGAACCCAACCAGCACCTACTTATACATACAAATACTTCATACATACATATGTACATACCCACATATAGGCGTACATATATAGTTAAGGCCTGTTTGTTGTGTAATTACACTCTGCATGTGAACTCATTTACGGTGGAACCAACCGCCCCTCAACCCTTACAAAAGTCAATTCACGAAAATTGTTCAACATGTCGCATAACCTGTAATTTTCACACCATTTCCGCCGCTCCCTGAAAGCTGTTGATGCCATTTATTCATTTCATTTGCGATTCCATTCCATTTTCCATTCGCTTTCAATAGCCCTGGAAGTGGGCGTCACCTGAACGTGCGCTTGCGGCAGTTTCGTATAAATATGTTATTCTTTCGATCTGGGGTGGGGCAGGGGGTCTCCATGGGGTAGCCATTACGGGCCTGCTATGATACCCACTTGCCGTTAACCAGAAGCGGGCGAGCGGCCCCGATTGGAAGCGTCAACAAACAGTAACAACAAATGGACCAAACGAGCGCAAACTTTGTTCAATTTTTTGCAATTAAAATGATTTTGTTCACATGACACCCCCAGCCGGGCAGAGCAGGGCCAGGCAGTCGGGCAGTCGGACAGGATATTTCTGGAGGAGTTTGGGCTGTAATTGTAATGAAGCCCTTCCGGTGGCTGTCAGGGAAACAGCGAACGAGTTGACTGGGGTTTTTGCAGTAGGAGCGGGATGGATGGTCTCTGAAGCTCTGATGGTTCTGAAATATCATCGATGTCATAGTCAAATATCCTGAAGAATTATTGTTACGCAGGGTATAAAAGGAAAAATATATTTTCTAAGTTAAGTATATTTTCTCACTAGTTATTCTATATTTGAATCAAATATTTTTCTGCCTGATCCTAATCCTTTCCAACATTTCTTAAAATGTATTTATTAAATTAATAGAAATTTAGTTGACTGTGTTAACTTTTTCCCCTACTGCTATGTGTTTCTTTGTGGATCATAATCCTTGACATTGTATGGACCTACTAACCACTTTTTCTATTTTATAGATAATTTTCGGCAACTTTCTTGTGCGAGAGATGAGAAAAATACGAAGAATTCCACTCTAGACCAAGGGCTGGGACCATTAGGACCCCAGGACTAGTAGCTAATACGCATAATCAACAGGATTATTGCATTTCAAAAATCTTTGGTTGATTAAACTACTTTCTTAGAGTTGGAAAACTGTCTTTAATTAAATAATTTTTGATTACCTATTTCGAGGAATTGCACTTCAATGGGCTTCTGTTGTAACTTGATTCTGGCTTTTTTCTCAGTGTACTTCGCAGGGCAGCAGCCATCGCTCCACGTGTATTTGGCCGCAGGCTAAATGACGTTAAATAACATAACAGGCCGGCAACAATGACATCAGCAGGAGAGCTTGCAGGAGCAGAGGCAGGCAGGCGGGACCTAGGGCCAGAGGTGGAGTTGAAATGGTGCTGTGCTGTGATTTGAAAAGCGTTTTACAATCATTTCCACACTGTATCCTGTACACATCCTGGCTGTGGTAATGACAGTGGCAGCGGCAGTGGCAGCAGTGCAGTGCCACAACTCGTTGCTGTGTGTGCTCGCATTGTTGACTTCCTGTTACGCAGTGCAATGCACAGGATCGGAGGACTGTCACGGCCTACATAATTTGTAGGTACACTGCGCCGAGGGGCCCGCGAGCACAATGGAGCGGGCATCAAATAACCAAACAGCGCAGTACAAAATTTTATTGTTATTCAATTGGATTCGAATTTAGCTAAAAGCGGTCCAAGGGGTCTCGTCTCGTCCTCTGCCCTCTGCCCGTGTAAGTGTGTGACAATTGACGCCTTGCAAACAGGAGCTTCCGGTGGAGTTCTCCTCCATTGATACATGCTCGCAGGATCTGTAATTTGATCGTTGAAGGGCACGTAATTAGCCCGCGACTTTCCTCAGTTTGCACTTTTCAACTTCATTTGCGAGTATGAGTGTGTATCTGTATCTGTGTGTGTGTGTGTGTGTGTGTGTGTGTGTGTAATACGAGTGCGATGTTATGGGAACATTGTTTGTGTGTTATTGCATTAATTTACAACAATATGGCGCGTAATGAGATGGAATTTGATTATGGCATTGTGAATGCGAATGCGAATGGGAATGGGAATTGCAATTGGAACCTAATGCCATTCCGTCCGGTAAGTGCCTGTGTGTGCTGTAATTACTAGTTAAACGGCTTAGTTTCATCTTGCAACTGCAGCATTATTTCGGCGGGCAGCAGACGCCTCTGCTCGTACATTCTGTTGTGTCGGTGTCCATAAAACATCCGTCGTTACACAACTGTCGGTTGATTAAAGCACCTAAATCGCAAATAAAACCAGTACGCGGCGCAATAAAACACACAAAAAACGACACGCTGATGAGCCTATTATAGTGACGGCAATTGCAGGAGGGGTGGCTGGCTGAAGCAACAACCAACAAATCCCATTCCAAAAACTCACCAAAAGGACTTGTCATAAAGATACAAGAAACAAACATTCGCACAACACACAAACCGCAACTGCTAAAAAATTAAGTCCATAAAAAAGGACCCGGCGCCGGGCAGAACATTTGCGGGGCTGACCATGCGAGGACAGATAAAATAAATGTGCTAAATGGATAATAAAGTACAGAGAGCGACAGGCATAATGTCCGAACCAACGACACAAAAAACAGCAATTCCCGTGCGAGTGGGTCCCTTTTTTAAGCGTCATTTTACTGCTGTGCCCATTGTACTTAATTGAACTGTCAGCCAAAATGGATAAACATAATGGCCATGAACACTCGGCGCAGGGGGAGGGACACAGCTACAAAACACACTCTGCAGTCAGTCAATCCCATTTCTCTGAGTACTTAGAGGCTGCCAAAAATGCAGTTCTCCTCCGTACTCTGCTGCTCTCATTGAAATATTTGTAGTATGGTATATGGAGCAGCGTGGAGAGGGGGGCAACTTTGAGCTAAGCTGCGCCACTTCATGCCCAAAAAGGCTGCAATTAAAATAAGTACCCAGCCGCTTGGCTTTGCCAACTGCAGCCAGCGCCAGACTCCTCTGCATAACCGGAGGAGCAAAAAGTGTTACCAAAACACTCTTATATAGCCCGTGAAAAGGGGTGAGAGTATATGCATATATACGAGTGGTATATGGTATATAAGCACATTGTGTTCGCAAGCTAATTAAGAAATTACTGCAGGCAAAACAGCATATACCAAAGGGGCCATAGCAGCCCCTAACCAGCTCCAGTCCACGTCCACCCTGGGAGGAACTCCTCCAAATTGGGCATGCCCCATCCACATCCACATCCACGGCACACGGGTCTCTGTTATTTGCAAAAAGCCACTTCACATATGAGAACGGAAAATGAAATTAACAAAAAGACCGAAAAAAGGCCAGAATAAAAAGGAAAGAGAACAAATGAAAATGAAAAGCCAATGCAAAATTAGAGAACCAGAGTCGAACAGGCAATGAACTTTCTCAGTCTTTTTTTAAATATATTTAAAAATTAATATATTTAAAAATGAATATTTCGGCTAAATAAATAATCGGTGTGAATAAGAATATTAATGTCAATCGAATGCCTCGATGTTAGCCTTATCACATAGCTAATTTTAAAAATAAAATAAAAATATAAAATTAATCTAAAAAAATCGTGAATCTCTAATTAAATATAATTTCGAATTTTCTGTGCCCTGAGAAACTGAGACTGTAAGAAAACAATAATGACTCAAGATATATCCTAAAACGCTATAAATGGCGCATGCAAATATTAAAAAATATTAAAAATATTCAATATTCATACTAGCTCTCACAACTTACATGCCCAGTGTAAAAATTATACTCTGCCTGGACGAAAAAAGCGCTCTCATAATCCAGCAGCAGTCCTCACACAAACACACTCTCACACCGCATCCCCAATCCGCCCAAACAATTCACTTTACATATGAGCAAATGTGGCCCAAAAGGACCAACAGAAATATTCGAGAGCAAAGCTACCAGTTATGAAAAGCAGCCGAAAAGCAGCCAACCAAAGTGCTCGTTGTCTGGCGAAACCTGCCGACGGCCCCAGCCAGTCTGAAGAGCAGGCAATTTTTATAATTTTGCTACAATTTTGAGGCATTTTATGAAATGAATTGAAATATTTTTCTGTCTCTTCTCTTTTTTGGGGCCGGGACCGAGCCTGAGCCCGGTTTCCTTCAGCCAAGAAAAACCATCAAATCCATTCATGCGCTTAAATAAAATGCTCAAGCACTTGACTGCATCCATACAAAAATGTTGCTTCAGAGCAGACCAGGCCAGGAGTTTGGGCAGTGGGGAGCGGAGAACGGGGAACGGGGATAACCAAATAAAAGGTTGCCTAATTTGTTCAGTTGGCTTGTACAAAAAATTACAGAAATACAAATAGGAAGGCAAGCCGAACCCCTTTTCAAACATGCATACATATAACAGAGGAGGGTCAGGGACAATGAGAAATGTCCCATTGTGAAGAAATTCATTTTGGAACCAAAAAGTGGAAAGGATTCCGCAATTGTTAGGCCTGTCTAATACTCGAGAGCAGCTTTAGGTGGAATCTGCAATGATTTGCAATTGCCCACATTTGATTACAAGTCAATCCTTAAAGTCAGCCGTTGGCCAATGATTTAGCCACAAAATAAACAATCGTTTGGCTGTGAAATAAGCGCATTAAGCAGACATAAATGGATGTGCTTAGTACTATGCCCGTATAATACATATTTATTCAAACAATAAAAACAAATCGATTTTAACGCCCGCCATTTATGCGCAGTCGTGTGAAATGCCACACTCCACACAATCGCCTATAATTATGTACCTACATATAGATATATGTATGTACATCCTCTAGTATCTGCAGCCTCACAATTATGTGGAGCCCTTCTATGTGGGTAGGTGTTTGGTAATTCCAGCCTCCCTTCCCCCGGCACTTGCTAGGCATAACGAAAAAGCATTTTATGCATTTTTATTGCCAGCTATTCTCAGTGCACAATTTGCAATTTATTTTTGCAATTTAACACGCGATGCGAAACTCGAAACGCGAATCGCTAAAACGACCCAAAGGACCTATGGGCAAGGAAGTGAGGAGCTCAGCGCGACTAAATTGCAACTAACTGCACAATAAATGGCAACTTAAAACGCCTGCCCCAACAACGAACACCAAAAAAAAAATTGTGTAGAATCGTAGAAGTATTTCGACTATAAGACACCCAGTAATCAAATGCCTTTGTTTCTTAAAATATTCAAAAATATCCATAAGAAATAAATTTATCAAAGAACAAGCTCTTAGCTTATATTTTAAGTGATTCTCTCTGAAATAAGTTTCCCATGCTAATACTTCAAGATGCATCTGTACTTTTCCGCATGCAATGCAATTTTTTACGTTCTGAAACTCAGTCTTCGGGCTGTTACATGCTCTCACACAAATCTGCAACATCCTTGCAATTTACGAGTACGGGGTATGCCGGCAAGAATAAAAAGCCCCAACATCATGCATCGCAGCAATTGTTGCACGAGCTGTGTTGTTGCAGGCATTGTTCATGTATGTTTGCCTTGCTGGCATTTTCATCTAGATATTCACATGGATATGGATGTACTCGTAGCCACGTTTATTTGCGCTGGCAATTAAACGAAAATACCCGTTTGCCGCCGATTTAATGGCAATGGAAAGGCAAAATGGCCGGGATAAATCTATGGAAAAACATTTATAACAAATGCCAGCAAATTGCCATACAACACATAGATGAACATCGAGTTGCAGATACCGAGAAGATCCGATACAGGCACGGGATGTGCATGTGGACAGATTCTTGAGAGGGGTCGAATAGGTTTGAACAAAGGGTTTACTTTAATAGGAAGCTGATGAGGGATATTTACATACCATTTAGCTGATATCCGAGCCGAAATAAGAGACTATTGGATGACAATTTAATATGAATTTAAATAGCGTATATATATAGTAGCTGAATCCTGAATCATTTCTCAAGCTAAGTATATATTACAAGAAAGTCACTTTTGTGTTTGTTTTCTATATGTTTATATATTTTATTAATATTTTGTTCATATGTATAATTTGTTATATGTATATTTATAAGCATTTCACGTATGTGTGTTGGAGTTTGGTTTGGTTTGGTTTCTGTTTAGTTTTGGATTATCTTAACATTTGATTAAAATTAGAAATAATTTAACTAATTATTTGGTAGTTGCTTGACACATGCCGCATCCCATCCCATCCATCCGTTCTCTGTTTACGAATAACACTTAACTAACAATCATGGTTGGGTTGCTCTGGGCCAGAGAACCGAAGAGGAAGGCTTAGCATATCGAGCTGCACTTACACTTGACCAGCAATCTAAAGATTTCGAAGCAAAAACAAAAGGGGTTCAGAACAGCCCACACCCCCCACCTAAAAGATAAGGTATTATATTTATATCTGGTCTATGTACATGGTGGTGGTGGTGGTGGGGAGGGGCCTTGGCTACGCTAAAAGCAAAACGCACGAACAATTTACAAGCCTAAATCTTATTGAGCAAGAGACACATTTACATTTACATTTACTGGGCATTGGAGGAGAATAGTAGAGTAGTTGCGCGGGATTAGCCCCGCCCCGACGGCCAGCAGGTAAGTATTTACAAGAGTTTTAGGAACAAACTATCAAAAACGTTCATAGATTTCGTTTGGGGATTTCAAGCGGGACTGGGGTATGCCTTAGCTTGGATTGCATTGAAACCAATTGGTGTGGTGGACTGTTGGCCATGGTTATTCGGCCCGGCTCGGCTCGTCTCGTCTCAGTAAGCCTTTTGGTTTATCGATTTATCCGCATCTGCATCTGCAGCAGCAGCATCAGCAGAGGAAGAGGAAGTCGATGTGGATGTGGAAGTGGAAGTGGCCTCCATCGACTGAGTTGAGCCGGTGCCCAGACTCTCGTTGCGTTCCAGGCAATTGCCGCTTTTTGTGCATACCTCCGTCAGTGGCAGAGACAGAGGCAATGGCAGAGTTGGAGTCGATGACCCGATGGGAGTCGTCTGGTGCATCGTTTCAGCCTCGTGCTCCTCATCGGCCTCAACATCGATGGCGGCATCGTCCTCGTCCAAGGCCATGCGCTCCTTCTCCTCATCCGAGTCGGCGTCCATCGAGCAGTGTCTCAGCAGGAGTGGAGCAGGCGTGCGCGGCGGCATCGGGGGCATTGCTAGCGCCATTGATGTGGGCGTTGGCGGCTTCATCAGCGACATGGGCGCCGCCAGGCACCCCACGCCCTATACCAGCGACGACAGCGGCGGCCGCGGGGGGCTGGTGTTGCGTGCGGCGGCCGCTGCATAATACTGCATCGGGTGGTGGTGTGGCGGCGGTGGCGGAACGAAGCCAGCTGTTGTCCCGTCATGGTAGAGCACTGGGACACGCACCAGGCGCTGGGCCGCATGCGCCATGTTGGCCATGTTGGCCGCCTCCAGCTCGGCGGCCAGCTGACGCTTCCATTTGTTGCGACGATTCTGAAACCAGATCTTCACCTGGGTCTCGGTGAGGCGCAGCGAGGCGGCAAGACCGGCGCGCTCCGACGAGCTGAGGTACCGTTTCATATCGAACGTGGACTCCAGCTGAAAGACCTGGGCCCGCGAGAACACGGTCCTCGTCTTCTTCTTGCGCTTGGAGCCATTGCCATCGCCGTGCGGCGAGGAGCTGTCCGAGGGTCCATCCGTGCCATCGTCCTCCTCGATGATCTCCTCGCCATCGTCGTCCGACTCATTGGAGCTGGT
Source organism: Drosophila helvetica (assembly GCA_963969585.1). Lineage (NCBI taxonomy): Eukaryota > Metazoa > Arthropoda > Insecta > Diptera > Drosophilidae > Drosophila > Drosophila helvetica. The sequence goes on from OZ018403.1 coordinate 37,360,771, forward strand.
GGGCAGCATGTACCCGGAATGCGACCCGGACATATGGTGCGGATGGTGCGCCAGGCCACTGCCACAGCCACTGTTGCTGCTGGTGGGCGTGCTGGGCTGATGTGGATGCTGTTGTGGGTGCTGCTGCTGTGGATGCTGTTGTTGCTGCTGCTGTTGCTGGTGCTGGTGCTGCTGATGGGGCTGGTAGAGTGGGTGGTGGTGCGGGACACCCACTCCGGGCGGGGACGACTTGCTGCTGGCTTGGCTCGAGCCATTCGTGTTGGCAGTGCTGCTGCTGTTGTTGTTGTTGTTGTTGCTGCTGCTGCTCTGGTTGGGGCTCATGGAGGTGGGCGATGGGGGATTCTCAGTGGTGTTCGTGGAGGAGCTGTCTGTAAAGAGAAAAATAGAGAGAGAGAGTACGGGGTTAGTTGAGAGAGCACAACGTTGGGAAGAGCAGAAATTGTATTAGTTGATTTGTCAGTCTCTCCAGTCGCACTTGGGGTTGGGTTGGGGTTGCCTGTGGGTGGTGGGTGGTGGATGGTGGATGGTGTGCACGAAGGGTGACGACTGGCCTCGGCTAAGGGTTGTTCCAAGATGTTGTCTCTGTGTGCTGCGTGTCTGTGTGTGTGTGTGTGTATCTGTGTGGCTGCACAGATTTAAGCTGCAACACTTAACCTCACACTTGTCTTGCCATTTTTGTTGCTTCTTTCTATTTTTGTCCGTGTCATTTGTTATTGCTGCTGTGCGGTAGAGCGCAGACGCGGAGAGCGCTGCGCTACATATCCGGTCCTTACTTTTCTATATGTGTGCCTGTGCCTGTGCCTGTGTGTGTATTGGTGCCTGTCTGCGCGCTAAATTACCATTTAAAATGGCTGTCAGTCGGCTTGGGCTATTTTTTTTTTATCGAAGCTTTTAGTTTTGATCTCATTTGAAAAGTTTAAATTGCTGTAATTTGCCTTGAATGGATTCCATCTGCCCAGCAGACAGCAGAAACTTTACTTCAGTTCGGCTTAATCGGAGCAGTAGACAGAGGGACGAAGTCAGAGGAGGGGCAGGGGCAGGGGCAGGCACAGGGTCCGTTGCGGAGTAACAGTGGAAGTGAAGGTGATGAACTTAGGGCCAATTTACATGAACACATGTAATTGCAATGACTCTTAATGCCAATAGGGCCAATTAAATGGGCTTAAACTGCTGCTGTTGCTGTTGCTATTGCCTTTGTAGTTGTACTTGTAGTTGCAGTTGCAGTTGCGTTTGTAGTTGCAGGTTGCACTTCGCAATCGAGGAGCAACAAAACATGTCAGACGCTTTGTCCGTAACTCGACACTCGATTACAAATTGCAATTAATTGAAAATGGCGATTAATGCAGTCGCTCTCCGCGGGTAGCCAAGAGGGTGCCCACAAGGGGGTACTCTACATTCCATGGCTGCACTGAGAGAAATAAACGTAGCCTAGAAGCATTGGCTTCAAGTATTGTGTAGTTTACAATTTTTAGAAATATTCTGTAACTCTGCCAAAAACACATATCGAAAGTAAACGTTACTGTCTTAAAAAAAAAACAATTTTTTTTTGTTTCAATTATATTCTATGGCAAAAAGGTCAAGCAGAATTTTATGAAACGATCTTGAAATTATGATTTTTCAGACCACTAAAATTGTTTAGTTGAGCCCCGAATAATTATGCTGTTTAATTTTCCTTGTTTTTCTTTTTTACTTAACAAGAATAATTATTGCAATACCAAGCTTAATATTTTTAATGGCTTAATGGGTTAAGAAAGCTGAGTCTAAATTTTAGCTGATCACTTTCGAGAGTATTTTAGGGTTTGGGTAGGGCTTGAAGTATTTTTCTCAGTGTACGTTTTTCTTTGGCTTAAGACATTCGCGTAGCCTGCTTCTGGGGGCACCATGCAACATTCCTTAAGGCATTAGACCAGTCGTTAGGTCGCTGGCTGGCGTTGACTAAACAAATTAAGTTGAATCGAATGCAACGAAATACTTTGAAGAATGTCTGACACGGCACATTCCTGGCGAAAAGAAAAATTGAAAACGACTGGTAGACTGGTAGACTGGTTGACTGGTACTGGTCGACTGGTAGGGGGAAAGCGGCTAAGCCGCAGTGGCATGTGGCAATTGCCTCAGTGTTCAGTTCGCTTCACTGGTTTCCGAGTGGTTCCTAACTCCGTTAGCTAGTATGTATTTGAATCAACTTACCATGAGTGGGACTGTGGAACGGCAGGCGCTGTGGGGCCCAGGGCCATCCGGGCGGACAGAGAGCTGCATAGCGCCCGGCCAGGGCTCCCCATTGCGATATGAAGCCCAGTCTGTAATGAAAGAGCACACACAAGATGTCGGTTGGTTAATAATGCCATCAATTATGCATTCTAATGATTGCTGCAAAGTCACTGGATAAATATTCAGGCCAGGACCCAAAAATAGCTGCCAAGATGCGGGCACGGGCTCTTAGGCCATTAGGCATTTACCGGAGCATTTGCCGACGGCCAAAAGTTGTTCGGGCTAAGAAAGTTGAAGAATCAAAGTTTGTCGGCTCGTCTGAAGAGGATAGACAGAGGGGGGTAGAGGGTACAGAAGCGACCCTTAAACGGCGACGACCAACCCCATAACTGGCAACAGCTGCTGCGAATTTGTCTCTCTCCCAGCCGCCCAATCCTCCCTCTTTGTATGTGTCTGCCTGCCTGCCTGCCTGCCTGCCTGCCTGCCCTGCCTGTGTGTGTTTGTGTGTGTATGGATGTAACCTTGTTAACTTTCTGGCTTAAAAGCATCTTTATAAATACGTTTTATTTATTTATGTTCACATCGACCCAGAAGTTCGCTAGACGAAACACTTTTACGTTATAATGTGTTCCAGATTCGCTTATAGGAAACTTCTCTTTGGGGGCGGGTTCTGCCTACCCTCCACCCTCCCCCTCTGGGAGAGGAAGTAAATCAAAGTTTACATGTCAAGCCATTTCAGGCAGAAGCCAATGTCTTAAGTGAATGCTTTCGTGATTGATTCATTGATACTCGTACGCATCTGAATGGTATTTAATGTGGTTCTCATTGCCGTTCCGTTTCTTAAGCTTCTTCCCACGCACCCAATGAACTTTGGTGTTGTGTTTAGCATGAGCTGCACGAAATGCAAATGCAAATGCAAATGCAATTCTCACCGGTATAAAATGCTACCCCTTTCTCTGGTCTTGGGCCCGTTCTTCGTTCTCACATTCCCCTCTTCGACCATAACGTTCTCTTAGGCTAAGCTCCCGCCCATGCCCAGCCCCCGGCCAATGCAAACTTTGACCGTTTGGGCAAGTGACCCGTGCACAGACTGTGATTTCTTTTTGTGGCAACTACCACCCCACTCAGACAGGCAGACAGACAGACAGACAATGCAACCAGGGGAGGCAAGTCGACCATGAGTGTGTGTGTGACATTAACATTTAGTTGACCTCTTTCGTTGCGGCCAAGGGTGCATCAGGTGTGGAAATCAATAGCCAGAGCCCACTCCCCACTCCCCATTCTCTTAAGCTCTGTTTTTCTCTTGACTCTCTCTCTATCTCTCTCTCTGTCTCTCTCTTCTGCAGTAATGATTTTCAATTAAGTTTACTTTCAGACCAGGGCTCCCCAATCGCAGAGGAGACGCTTCAGGGGCTTCCCCCAAGTTGCCAGCTCAAATCACTTCTAATGGGCTTCATGTTTACAGCGTCAATTGAGAGAAAGCCGCTTTGCCTTTTGGCTAGTTTGGCGGAAGCCAGAAGCCAGACCCCAAAACAGGCAGCAAAAAGAAACAAAATGCTGCTCAAGTTACTCATCTGTCAGCCAGGGCCTGGGGCAAGACGACCAGAGACAAAAGAAATTACCTCAATTACTGGGCTAATTTTTAGGCTTTTTCCCCAACAAAAGGGAAACAAGAACAACAGCATGAAAAAATCAGAACACAGAAGCTTGTAGCTATTCGCTTAACTAATTACAGAAATCAAGAGCTTGACTCCCGTAATGAAATAAATACGGAATAAATGGGCCTGCGGCCACCGCGAACAGCGGACAGCCGACCACCCTCCGTTCGGGTGTCACTCTGCGGCGGAAGTGGACGGCCATGTTTTAAATTGGAGTTTGGCCGAGGGGGACGCCGAGGGGGGGCCGAGTGGGGAGAGCTGTCAGAACTGCGGTCGGTGGGGCAGGATCTGCTGTGATGCATTTGCTGTTATTTAGATTTTAATGAATTGTTTGCGGTTCTCGCTTTGGGCCCTCAGCTGTCATAATTCTCCGTCTTGGGCAACCTTTTGTCCAACGAGGATAAAAGTGTGCTATGCAATTGAGTTGTTCAACATGGCGTTCAACATGGGGTGGATCCATCCCCATTTTGGGGCTTAACGTCTCGATTGGGGTTTTTGCCGAGAATCTTTGATGTTTACGGAAAGACTTCGGCTCGGACTGAGCTGGGCGTGAGGTTGTCCCATTGTCCCATAGAGATCTGAGTAAAGTTCAAAGTGATTTTGCTGAATGGCTCAAGTGTGGACTCCAAGTAAATTGTGGCAAGGGCTGGAATTAACTAATTCATTCCACAGCCAGATCTATGGCAGAGTTAACCCGCACATTTCATCAGACCAGGAGCTGGGGCAGGGGCAGAGGCAGGGTCAGGGTAGACAATTGTCACACAATCCCCCGAAAGCGAATTACAGAAATTAATTTAAATAAATAAATTTAAATGGAACTGTGCAGGAGAGTGATCTCCATGCCCGGCGGGGCCTGGAAAACCGCTTAGGAATCGTTCATGCATGCCAGATTTGCGCACTCTAATTGGTCCCTCCTGTGCGGGACTCCCATATCCTAATGAATATGAATGCGGATACGGATACGAATACGAATATAAGATGAGTGCTCGTGTATATTCACATCGTTGACATTTCGAACGGGTGTGCTGGTACCGAGAGGTACTCGACCTAGCCGCAGAAGTAGGCAAAATATTGAACACTTGAATGAACCAGGACCATGGACGGGGGGCCAATGCTTTTGTCATTAAACAGGATTAGTGTGTGCAAATATCGCCCAATATTCGTATGCCTGGAGAGCGGCTTAGGCTTTAGCCCATAGTCTGAGCTACTTGCCACAAAAAATATGTACATACGAGTCTGTATGGAATATTGAAAAATGGTGACATTTGTGAAGAGCTCGAAATTAGTTTCTTTTTTGGGTGCTCAGTATTATTCGGTTATTGTCTGCCAACGCCATGGGAAGCCCGAGCAAATGACACGCGACCCGGTCGATGTGGAACAGAGGGAAAGTCAAACCGCAGAGATCTAGATCTGATGAGAGAACGGGAACTGTGGAATATGTTTTGATTAAGGGACAGCCATAGAAATATCATCTAGATAAGGCTGTCGCAGTGCTGTGCGCCAGGGAATCAAACGCCAGTCGCCACCACTAAATGCCGCAGTAAGATAATCCCCTCTGCGTCAGATACGAGTTTATAGATAGGATTGCTTAGATCCTGATTCCCGTTGCCTGTTTCTATCCGTTCCCATTACGATTGCCATTGCAATTGGATTGTAATTACTTTGCTGAGTGTGTGTGTAATTATAATGTCATCGTCCGCTTTTTGCGTCATCCTTGGAGAAAAGAACAATGCCAGAGGGTGAGAGGGAGAGAGAGAGAGAGAGAGCACCCTTTCCGTTTGGTGCTGTTTGGTCCGTTGGTCCTTTTGTTTCCAGTCTACTCACAAGCATATCAGGTTACACCTCTTCTTGAATGCTTTTCCCCGCCCATCCTCTCCCTCCGCTTCTGGCTGAAGGTAAGGCGTAATTAAGTAAACGCAATTGCAGAACAGAGGAGTAGTGAGAGCTACCAAAAAAAAGCATTCCCGACTAATTAAAAACTTAAGCGCAACTGTCAAAATAGTTTAGGCACGAGGTGAAAGTCTCTCCTCAAGCCATTAAACGATCATTCAGCAATACTTTGTGCTGCCAGGCATTAATCAGACCGAACCCAAGTTCGATGATCAAGCGATAAGCCAGTCACATAGGCAGCCACACGTCAGCTGGGGTAAGCGCCAAGCGCAGCAGGAGTCGACACTTGGACGAGGGCGAGATCGGATCCTTAATTGGGGTAAGCCGAGAACAGGCACGGGCTACAGGGACAGCCACAGCCACAGCGACAGCGACCCTCGCCCAACCTGACTCGCCTTATCGACCAGATCAGCGGCGCGAGCACGCGTAAATGAAATGAAAATGATCATTATTAAAAAACACAGTAGAAGACCTAAACGAGAGGGAGTCCTGTCCTCCCTCGGTCGAGTGTCCCCTCGGTTTTTTTGTATTTTTCTGATCCGAGTTCATAAAATAAAAGTGCAACACATTCGTTAAGTTCTGCTCTTTCTTTCCTTTTTTTTTTTGAATTCAACACATGCCTTAATCGAGCTGCCTCGAAATTCGATCTCTCATTTGGTATGCAACATTTTGAAAGCCGACTAAGTGGGGTTAACATGTCATATACACATACATACATGCATCACATATGTATGCACAGACAGACACATATTCTATATTTTTTTTATCAATAAACTGCAGTTTTTGGGGCATAAACAGCTGTAGGAACAGGACCCCGTTTTGTAGGTCACTTTCATTGCTGAGGGTTCATTCATTTTGCATATGATACCGGAACATTGTCAGTCTGTCAATCCGTCAGGCGGCAGTCAGGCATTCGGGCAGTCAGTAAATTTCATTCACAAAATTGTGCATTGAATTTCATTTGGGCAAATGGTTATGTAACTCGATATGCTGGCCAAATTGATGGCCCTCCTAAATCGATGTCTGACCGGTTAAGCGCCTTTCTGAATAAATTCGAGGTCACCTAATGGCGATTGCAACACAATCGATTTTTTCGAATCGAATTCAATCTGTGACAACAATAGACTCATGGAGCCATTTGCATCCTTCGCCCACTACTTAATGTCTCGGATAACATTTACTCAACATATTTTAAGGACTTATCGGGGGCTCCGCATCTCGCAGCCTACTTATTTTGTGTCTTTCCTGCGAAGGGATTTGTGTCACCTCCTTTTGTCCCAGACGATTATACAAAATTGGCCCAACCGAAATCGAAGGAACAAGTGAAATTGTAGAACCAGAACGTTTGACTTTTTGGTTTCAGGTTGGTTCAGAGGATCCTAATCTGGGCCCATGTCTGGGATTGAGTTCTGAGCCTAAGTAGCTGCTGGCCTGGCCGAATGTTTTCAAATGTAGTTTCTTCTCAGACCTACCTGGAGAGCATGGCTGCGTCCTGGGGTCCGCCAGGACCCGGGTGTGGCAGTTGCGGGATCGGCGTTATCAGCGTGGAGGCGCCGTTCTTCTTGGCCGGCTCGCTGCGGCTCAGGATACTGGAGATGGAGAAGCTGGTGAAGCCGTTCGATCCTGTGGTGGCCTTGTTCCCGTTACTGCTCCCATTGCTGTCGTTGCTGTTGGCTCCAATGGAGGCCGCTGCTGCTGCCGCCGCCACCGCTGCCGCCGCCGCCGAGGCACAAGTGTTGTTGTGGTTCAATGTCTTGCTGTTGTTGTTGTTCAGGCTGTGCCCCTGCAACTCCTCGCAGCCATTTCGCTCCGGCGACTTGGGCGGCGGACTGAGCCGTTCCCCATGCTGCTGCTGTATATGCTGGTGATGGGCTGTGGGGGTCAGGGCGTGCTGCAGCAGAGCGGGATGTGTGGCCGGGTGTCCCGTATGCAGATGCCCGAAACTGTGCAGCGCATGATGCAGTGCCACCGGATGGCCGCCCAGCGTGCTCAGATGATGCTGCAAATGATGGTGCAGCACCGCCGGCGGCACGGCGCCTCCATTGGGACTGTGATGATAGTGGCCCGTTGTGGCCGCTGACGAGGATGTGGGCGTGCCGGCGGCTGTGTTGGGCGTGGAGCGGTGCGTTGGTGTGGCCGGCGGCGTGCTACCGTCGGCGGAGCGGGCCGGCGAACGGGCCAGCGGACTATCCCGGCCGTTGCTCATTCCGGCGGCACCCAAAGGACTCGGCTCGGGACTGGACACCACACTGATATCGACTTCAGCCTCGGAGGAAGACATGGCACTTGTTTTCGATGTTTCGGTGTTCCGGTAACTTGGTTCTTATTTTATTTAAGCACAATTCAATCTTTTTCACCAGTCTTTAGTTCACTCAATGAAGCTGTGGGCCAAGTGCCACGAAAATCTGTTGTTGTTAATGTTGAGGAAAACGGAGATTTTCCGCAGGCGAGCGCAACCGAGAGACAGAGAGACACGTCTGCACCGTTTGATCAACGTTTCGCATTTAAATTCAAATGTTTGTGTTAACAGACGCAAAAGTCCTCGACAGGGTCTCAGTCCTCCATATCCTCTGCCTGTGGCTCAGTCTGTGTATTGGTGTATGCGTGTGCACGTGTATTTGTGGGTGTGTGTGTGTGTGTGTGTGTGGGAAAGCGATCGTTTAGTATTTTTATTGTTTCAGTCTCTAGATTTTTAACCCCCGGTCTCGTGTTCGTGTCCGTGTCCGTGTTTGTGTCCGGAGAGCCTCTGCCTGCTGCTGCGTCGCGTCGCTCGACTGAAACTGAAACCCACTGAGGTGGTTGGTTGGCTGCCAGCTCTGGAAATTCTTTTGGTCTTTGCGCTAAATGGTTTTTCACCAGTTTACAGCACACACACACACACGCAGAGAGAGAGATCCAGAGCCGTGGCTAAAGTGCGTGTGCTGAGAGCGTGATATACCTGTGTGTCTGTGCTGCCTACCCCTCTGGGAGGGTGTGTCCCACTCTCTCTCTCTCGCAGTCTCTCTCAGTCTCTCTCTCTTGCTCTTTCTCTGGCTCGCTCTGTCTCTCTCTCTGGCAGGGTTGCTGGCTCTGCTTCCTATTTCCATTCCACTTGCAGCTGGGAATTTCTTTTCGTTTATTTCGACAATTGCACTGCAACCGCATCGACAGACACTTTTTCTGTGGCAGGAGCAAAAAGCTTGAAAATTGCCGAGAAGGAGCAGAGGCAGGAGCCGAGGACCATCAGCAGAAGGAAGCATAGAAGAAGAAGAAGAAAAGTTGCCATTCGAGCCAGGGAAACACTTGGCATTTGGAACATGCCTAAAGTGAGGTCGCATTCGGCTCGACTTTCGAGACACTCGTTCGTATACACGGTATGGGTGCGAGTGTGGGTGTGGGTGCGAGTGTAGGTGTGGGTGTAGGTGTAGGTGTGTGTGTGTGTGTGTGTCTATTGAAATGCCAATATAAAATCAATCAATTGCCACCTAACAGAGGTCAAGTGCTGCTCTGTGGCGCCATTGAAATTTTCCTGTTGCCGCCACGCAGCAGCACAGCAGATGGGAACTTTTTTGACCAGAAGTGTTGGGGAATACATGTTTCAATTGATTGCAACTTTGCGGTTAACTGTTCGAGTGGATGCATTTACATCGAAAGGCGAATATTTAGCCGGATTGGAGTGTGGATCAAGTGAGGTGTGTTCGGGGGCTTAGGGTATTGAAAGGGCTTAAAATCAAAATAAATGAATCACAGATAATGTAAATTAATTGGGAAATTAATACTCGTCTCTTTATTTCAAATTCATTTATCAATATCATTCATTTATTCAATATTTTGCAAATGAATTTTCTATTTTATCTTATGATTGAATTAAGATAATTAAAATAGTAAAAGGATAGTTAGAATAAAATATGAAAATATTTTTTAAATTTCTATTGATTCACTCTAAAATTCTACATCTAAAATATTTCAAAATATCTAAATCTATCACCAGAAATATCTTAAGTTTATGTATGTACATATATTTTTATTCTATTAAAACTTTCCATTCAGAATATTGAGTAGTTTTTTTATCATATGTCGTGCTAAGTATCGGTATAATTTCCATATAAAATCACAGCCTCCTGATTAGGACCTTCCCTACTTGCAATCGTCTTTGAAGTACTTTTACCTATGACCCAAAGTGACTTTCTTCTTGAGCAAATTTCCCCTCTCTCCCATAGCCGGACATCTTTGGAGCTTAATGCACTGCTGTGTTCCATTCCACGACGTTCCGTTGCGCTCTTTGGGGGGAGAAAAACATCCCTCAGTTGCAGCACACCATATACAGGCGGCCATTTTTACAACTGAGCGCTGCACGAGATGAGAACTTTGCAGGCGAAGAGAGCGCATCAGAGACAGAGTGAGATGGAGATACAGCGCGAGAGAGAGAGAGGCAAATTGAATTTTTAAATGCTTTCGCTTTTTATGAGACAACCACGAAGCATTCAAAGAGTGTTGCAAACGATTTGGCCGAAACAAAAAAAAAGCATTAGGCGCGAGTCAATTACACGGAGAGAGACACGCCAAAAGAGCGAGAGAGACTTCCTCTCCACTCTCTTCCCCTCCCTTTCCCTCTCTCGCTCACTCTCTGCTTCTCTGGGAGGGCGTGGCCAAGTCGGAGGCCAATGGGAGAGTCCGATGTGGCCAGTTCTGGCGCTGAAGAACTTGTGGAGCACACTGAGCGACGGCAAAAACGAATCGAACGGCCAAAACGAGATAAAAGTGGAAACATTTCCAGCTCAGACAACGATGCCGAAATATGCGTAGAAATTCATGCGCAATTACATTTATCCTGTTTAGAAGATTGCTTTTGCCAAAGTGCGTCTCCTCCAAGCGATGACACGGCAAACCAGCGCAACCCCTATGCCCTATACCCCACACCCTGCACCCCATACCCTACACCGCACACTCTTCTGAGACTAGTGGGTGGTATGTGTGTGGGCATCTGTAACACAATTTCCAGAATTTCCCACTGTGCATTGCATGCTTTTGATTCGTTTTCCTGTAAGTATTTACATATATGGAAAGAAGGGTGAGGGCGGGGGCACAATGGAGTGGGAACGTGGGAACGTCGCCGGGTTCAAATAGTTTCCGACACTTGTGCGTTGTCCCACTTTCATTTCGACCCCTCGACCATTCTTCCAATGGAAATTGCGTTTTGTGGCTGTCTCCATTCTCCCAGCGAACTTCGCTCGGCATTGATTGCATTCATTTTGGCCGAATATGAAAGGGCAACATGCCCCCAGGAAGCCGGCAACCAGAGAGAGAGAGACAGAGAGGGAGAGAGGGAACCCATTAATCTCAATCCCTGACCACTGGCCGGGGCAAGCCACAAAAATTCCAAAAGCTCTTTTGCTTGGAACATTTAAAAGAAATAACAAACTGCTCAACTGTCGGACAAAACGATTTCTACAACAAATTGCACTGCAATAAAAGCAATGCAGGGAGAGAGAGACAGAGAGAGAGAGAGAGAGACACACGAAAGAGAGAAAAGCCAAAAGAGATGGACAGTCAGAAAGTAAAAGAGCCGTAAGCAATGCAAACAACTATGCCTGTGTGTGTCTATGTGTGTGTGTGTGTGTTTGTGTGTCTATGTGTGTGTGTGTGTCTGTGCATGGCTCGGGGCCAACGGAGTGTACAGTTGGGGAGTGAGGAGCTCTAATTGACGTACGAGCAAAGTGGGAGTTGCAATTTTCATTGACTCCACTTTAGTTTTCCGAGCCCGAGTGTACTCACACACACACACACACGCACACACACAAGCACTGGGAGAGAGTGTAGAGAGCGATGCGATGGAGAAGAGCTTGCTCGACTTAACTGCAATTAATTTGGCAATTGAAGCTCGGCTCGGCTCTCACAAAAACTAACATTATCCCGCACTCCCGAGACACACTCCATATCCATTTCCATTTCGGAATTTGGAAATTTTTGGGAGTTTCGATTTTCAAGCACACACACACACACACACACAAACACACGTATACATTAGGCAAATGGCCGGTGAGGTGGCCTTTGTTTGTTTGGATAGCATTTTGCATAATAGGCGAAAAGCATGCCGAAACAATAAACGTGGAGTGGACATGGCAGGGAACAGAATGAATGAGTGAATGAGTGAATGAATGACTGACTGAATGAATGGAATGGTTAAAAGCAAATGGAGTTGTAGCCCACACTCCTCCCACACACCATGCCATGGCCACCCATCACATCACTATTATCCTTTTGGCTATTTGCGGCTATTAGTCAGCTAAATTTGTGTGACGCGCTTTTCCTTCGCTTTTGGGGCTTGGCTTTTGTCTTCCATTCTGAATGCAAAACAATGGCGCGAACGGGAACGGGCATGGGCATGGTAATATGAAAGCGCACAGAAGTGGAGCGCAAAGTGGGGGCGGAACACACGCAAACCACCAAAAAAAACCCATCGAACCAGCCAACCCAACCCATAACCAGAGACCAGAGGACCAGAGCCCAGAACCCACCCCGAAAACCACCTACCACCCAACCCCACAGTGCTCGTAAATAACGCTTTAGACTTTGATTTAAATAAATTGTATTGCGAACGGTAATATTTTATGATTTCAACAGTTCAACAGTTTCCGTTTCCGTTGCGTTCCGATTTTCTTTCGCCTTTCCCTACCCAATGGTTCCCCCTTTCAGGGATACACATACCATATGTACATATCCCTTTCTGGCCGCCCTGATTGAGTGCCATTGCTGGGCGCATAAGTTTTACGAGATTATCGTAAAAGTGTTAGCAAATTTTACTTTCCTTCAACAGACCAAAATACAGAGCTCAGAAGAAAAGGAAATCAATTGAAATCTAAACATCAAATATTAAATGGCAAGAGGGAAAAGGGAAAAGGAAAAACTTTGGCCAGAATATAATTCCCTTTCGGTCTAATTAAACCGACAAGTGCAGAACAGAACACAGACAATGGCCGAAAGCATTTACGGTTTTGATTTTAAACAATTATTTTGTATTATTCACAATCAAGAGAACGCTATCGAGCCGGACCATCCGACCAACAGCCGTCCGTAGACCAAACAAAGAGACCGCCAACAGTATAAAATTACCAATTTGCAGCCGAATCGGGCTTGAGGCAGGGGAATCTGTGGAGAAGAGGCAGAGAGACAGAGACTCACAACAGAGATAGAGATAGAGAGAGAGAGAGAGAGAGAGAACAGCAATTGTTGTGCGAATTGAATCCTTTTGCCTGGCAGTACTCTTGGAAATCAATGGCCAAGAACCAGCCCCCGAGGACCGGGCGAGGGCAGAATCTGATATGGTTCTGTGGCCAGCGCAGCGTTGGAAAATTGACAGATAAATTATTGGTTTAATTCGCTTTGCCGGAGAGTAAGGCCCGAGCGATCTGGGAAATGGAAAGGCGGAGGAGCAACAACAATATTTGTTTACTTAGATAAAACAAATAGAGATCAAAGAAAATCAGAAAACTAAACAAATTTATTGTGTAATAGTCATGGATGGATTACACTTTTAAAGATACACAAATATGCATAATAGTTTCAAGATATATACATTAATTAAATGTGTAGAAAATGACAAACTATGAACGGTGCCCTTTAACATTGGAACAGACGAGTAACATCGAATATGAAAAGGTTGTAGAATTTGGGATTCAAATTTCATTCGCTAAATTTAAACTATTTAAAGATAATAATATTTTTATTCAATATCAAGAGTTTTCATTAAAAAACAGGTAGCTCTATGATTTGCAAAGAGATTTTCGTTTCATACGCAAACTTTTACTAAAATTATTTTTCAAAATTATTATAATATCCCATCCAATAAATTACGGAAAATAAATTTTTATTGAATAAATGCAGTCTTTTTTATTCGTCCGCTTTCGGAGGGTCAGAAACCCAGATATAAATATTATTTTTGACCAGTTTTTTGTTGTGTAGAGCAAATTATTTCGAAATAAATTCGAAATATAATAAAAATGTCACCCATACGACACGAACAAGATGGTAAAAAATTAAATACGCATGGAGAAGCCATCTTGGCAGCAGTTCTATTGTTCCTTTCAAAGTCTGTTCCCTAAAAATGGGAAACCCTTCCTTCACTTTTCGCTCTGCTCCCCACCCCTAGCCGACCCTGCTGATGCCCCTGGCTTTTGTGTGCCGCCTAATTTTGCAACTCAATGGCTTGCCGGCAAAAGGATCGCACAGGACCCACTTGAAAGACGATCGCGGATTAATGCGATTAACTTACAGTTGATTTCAGCACAAAAATACAGGAAAAAATCGCTGAATGGGCGCGGCATTCGAACGAAAATGAAAAGTAAAAGTTTCAAATTTAACGGGAGATGAGATCCTTGCAACCGTGGCGGCATCGATGTCGGTGCGCACAAACACTGCGAAAATCGCGCTAAAGTCCTTAATGCCGCTAGGATGCGCACGCACAACAGGGACAACAGACAAACCGCCGACAGGAGGACAAAGGACTGACAGATAAACAGACAGACATACACTCGGAGAGCGGCAAATAGCAGCTAAGACTTAATTATTTTATAAGACGACCCCTGGCTCAGCAGGGGGCCCGAGAGGACCGCCCAGAGTGCGTGTGCTGCAGAGTGTCCCTGCCCCTGCCCCAGCCCCTGCCAGCCTCCTTGCGGTTGCTGCTCCCGTGGAGCTCGATTGGCCTTCAAAGGCGAATAGTCACCCGCCTCCGGCCCGCCTCGGTCTGCTCTGGTCAAAAGGAAATATCAATTTGTCGCCACATCATAAAAAGCAATGCAATAAAATTACCTCCCACCAGCAGCACACCTAACCAGCCAGCCATCAGCCATCCGCCATCCTCCATCCGTAGCAGCGCAGCCACCCCACCGCCCAACAGTACACACTCGCATAGAGAGCCCCTCTATCTCTCTGTCAAATCCCACATTCAATTTCGCACTGCTTTGTGCGCAAAATCCCCAAAGGAATCAGCACGGAGTCCGCCTCCCTGCGACCACCCACACAAAGCCTCAACTCAGCCAGCAAGGAAAGGCAGGATAGGACGGAACAGGACTGAGGGAAAAACAAAGATAAAACGGGAATCACATCGTAAATGGCAAATGCAATTCGCGTATTTTATGACGCGCCGTTTTGATGGCGCAAAAGTGCTACCCATCTAGAGATACACCCATACCATCCACGTCACGTCCCCAACCATCAAGCCACACCTCATCCCAGCAGGGCCAGGAGCTAGCCGGGAGCTCTGGCACAATGGCTCATAGAGCTGGGGTCCTGGATGATAGTGCTGTCTGTCTGTCGGTCTATCTGTCTCTTTGTGGCTGTGCGGTTCTGTTCTGTACCCCATGTACGCCAGGATGCCAAAGTAAGCTGGAACAATAATAAGAGACAAGCAAAATAATAAAATAAATAACGAAGAACAATTCAATTATTTTTGGGCGAATGTTAAAAGCCAACGCAATCACGGCACAAAGAGAGACACATAGATACTCGGGGCCCAAAGAGTGCTTCGACTTGGCTAATGATGATGCATTATGGTTGGATTTGTTCTGGGTCATTACCAAGACAGGGAATAGCTAAAGAAAGGCTGGAAGGTTTCTGTAAAGCAGATCCATTTTATAAAGCCAAGATATGTAGAATATAATCTTCTTACTCAAAAATGTATCTATTCTGCTTATAGTTTTGTGTTTTAAATGCTTTAAATCTCTTCAAAAACTATATATTCTGGATATCATGCTAATGACTATATATCTATGTTTTCAGAGACAGACAAAGCTCAGAAAATCCTTTTGATATTACTAGTTCTTAACATTTCACTGCGCTTTGCCCACAACCCCCCAAAAGTTCCATCCTAAAAACCGTAATGATATTGTTTCCCATACAAACACCCAAGTATTCAGATTATTTGCGATGGCCGCCATTCACCAATTATCTTGGGAATCTCGGACAGAACACAGCTGGATATCGAGAGGTTTCCATATCAAATATAGAAAATATAACAAATTTTTAATTGAGGGCCGGAGCCAACAAAGGCCTGTTGATGTAAATGCAATTTAATTGTAATCCAATTTGTTGCCAACACAACGAGCAGCCAAACGCACGGATGGAGAGGAGGGCAAACGGTAGCAGTGATACCTGGATAGCGGCATTAGATCGGCTTAAGATATGCGCGATTCCAGGTCCACGGCACCCTTCCCTTCCCTTCCCGGCCAGCCCAGCCACATTTGCATTGCAAGCACTTACACAAAGGGACGAGCAGCGAAGTAAACCCTTAGCAGGGGCAAATCTCGAAAATTATGATTTCAATAATTCACTTCAGGAGAGAGACTTGGGCTCGAGCTCGAGGCTGAGTCGCCTGGCGCCAGTCTGAGTCCGAGCTACCGGCAATTATGTGCTCAACTTTAGTTAGATATAGATAGAGATATGGCCAGATATATAGTCGTGCTCCCCGGCCAAGTGCACAACTGAGGGCGTGCGGTCTCTGTTGGCTAAACATGGCCACTGTTCACTTGCCAGAAGAGGAAGCCGAAAATGAAATTAAATGAATATTTTTATGGATATACTTGTACTTAAAGGATGTGGCAGGCAGGCAGGCCTTCCCCTAATGACGGCGACCCGTGAGATTTTTATCAATCAGATCGGGCTCATTCGCATTACCATGTGTTTTGTAATCAGGCGTAAAATTAACAGCAAACAACGCGGAAATCAAAGTGGTTGAATGCCTCACGTCACGTGCGCGCACTCCTAATGTCAGGGAGAAATAGAGAGAGAGAGAGAGAGAGCCTGGCTAGGGCAAGGGTAAATACTCGTAGTTTTAAACAAGGTATTTATACACTTTATGGTTTCTGACAGGCCCTGATTCCTCACATGCAAATGCCGCAGCTACTGGCTACTGTTGCTGCTGCCATCCCATTATTACGAACCCCGATCCGGATGCTAGTTTTAATGCCCTGCACCCCTTCACACAGCCCACAGCCCACAGCCCACAGCACTCAGTCCTCAGCCTGTTAATAAAGTTGCTCAAGTGTACACGAGTGGCATATGTTACGGCCGGGACTTGGCCCTGATTCTGATTCTGGTTATGGGTCTGGGTCTCAGTCTGAGTCTGAGTCCTCGGCATGGACTGAGGCATGGGCCTGGCTGAAGCTTGAGAGTCGTGCGTGTCTGGCTTTTGTTATATCACACAGGATTAGGCATAATGAAGTGTTTTAATGCGTTTAGGCACACAAACACATCCACGGAACGACTACTACTGCTGGAGTCGCTGAATTAGCCGGAAATGTAATTAAATTGTAAACTTTTTACGGTTTAATATATTTCAATTACGAGTATGATAATCTTTATTTTCTTGGTAAATATCTAACATCCATAAGGATCCATAGAGTAATTTTCTATAATGAAATAGTTATAGGGGAATATAATTTTAGTTACTATTCCATCAACTTCTTTATCTCCTAAAGGACGATTTTTTGTCTGTTCAATAGTAGTTTTCCACTTAAATAAATGATCTGATCAGTGGGATCATTGTTATAATATTTTGTACTCTTTAAAAATTCTTTCAAATATATTCGAATTTGTTCTGTACTTGTAAATAGAGCACACTTTCCTGAGAAGTGCTCCAAACACAATTTCCTTGAACCCTGGCCAACTCCCCAACTAATTGAGTGCCAAAACCAACTTCCGTTTCCGACCAAGGCCACCTGTGCCCCTTGCCCCTGTACAGCTCTGCAGACGTCCTTTTGTTTTCAGTGTTTCGTTTTCTTCCATTTTGTACACCTTATTTCATTTGAAATTTGATTTTTTATTTATTTTGGGAGATTCGTTTTGAATTGTGGCACCGTAGAGTGAGGGCAGGGCGAGAGGCTAGGGGGAAAAACCATTAAAGAAATTACATGTTGCTGCTGCCACCAGCTCCTGTCCGCAGGATGGATGGATGAGTGCCGAGGGTGTTGGGTACGGAGCTGGCGACGTGGTCGGGGTAAATGCAATCGCATTGATGTTTAAAAAGCGACGACTATGGCGCTTAAATGTCTGTAACTGGGCGTTAACATACGTTCGTTTTGATGGAGAGGATGGACGGGGTAGATGGGTGGTACATCAGGGGGCGTGCCAAGGGTAGGCAGGAGAGTCACTCTTTTTGTGGGCAACAAACATCAAAGTGATTGAATTGTTGCGATTGCTTTGAAAATCATTCCTAGAAAGAGAGAGAGGCAGAGGCAGAGGCAGAGGAAAAGGGCATTTGTATTTAAATTAAATTAAAATTGCTTACATTTGAGTTTGAAAGTTTTCCTATGAAAGTGGGGGATTGTTCTGTATATTTTTAGAGGGCTTTGTAATACAAATATTCAAGGTGTGTGTCATTATATTTCCATTGAAAATATTACACTTCTCCCCAAGTCTTGTAGAATGTACAATGATTTTTCTCAGATGCTTCATTAATATCCGGTCCGTCCTTTTCTTATATATATTATATTTTCTCCATATTCACCAAACTTTAGCAAAATTATATCACAATCGTAGTACTATAAAACTGATCGATCTGCTAGGGTTTGCCCCAATAAAGGCTTTTTTCTGGCTATAGTGGCTTCCCCCTGACTCGTATGGCAAATGCATTTTGGCTGTTTTTCGCTGCTGCTGCATCGATGCTATATAGTTTTCCATTGCAATAAATATAAATTTACAAGGGCCGCCATTGGCATCCATTGGAGCCATCCACCCAGCCCCAAACCACCCTCTTGGCCCTGCTGCTATCGTTCGCGTTTGTTTACCAACAATTGCCATTAAAATTTAAACCAGAGCAATTATTATTAATGGTCGAGAGCGCTTTTTATAAATGTATTCAAATTGCTGCAAATTGTGCGCTGCAATAACAAAGCCTGGGAGAGAGCTGGGGAAATTGTAGCCAGCCACAACAGCAGCAGCAGCAGCAGAAATCAATGGCAATAATTTTCACGCCATTTTAATGCATCTCTCGGTGAATGGGATTGGCGAAACCAGAATGGATGTGTCGGTGTATGGGCATGGGCAGATATATGATTATACAGCACATATACGAATACGAAGTTGAATGGGGGCGGACTTGTTCAAAATGATAGCAATGAATACGTAAATTAATCCATGTATTGATATACAATACTTCAATACTTGCTGGAAAGGTTAATATAATTAATTTGGTAATATTAAGCAGTAATGTAGATTAATTGGTTGGTGGGAGAATATGTACATATACGAATATCTGGAAATAAAATAATCCAGATATGTGATTGACAAGTTCTTACGTTCTCTTTTTGATACGTAATTTTATGCACCTACTATAATAAAAAATCAAGCAAGAAAGCTTATATATATTCTATTGAAGTTAAAATCTGACCATATCTTGCTAATACATAACATAAAATTGTATGATTCCGATAAGCCAGATTCTTAAATATCATAAGAGAAAACTCTTCATAAACTCTTAAAACTGGGAGTAGTTTGAATGGAAAAAGACTGAGATGGCTCTATCCACTCGCCTATTTATCCTGGTAAGGAATATATATACATAGGTAGATACTCTATGGTGTGGGATATGCTTCCTTGAGCCTTACAAACATCGGTCTAATTTTATAATACTTTCTTCAATGGTATACAAATATGTTTCAAGTAATAAAAACCTTATCCTGTCCAACATCTCGCTCGTTAATCTCTCGATAACAATTCCGAACATATTTTTTTGGTGTTTTGATCTATTGCCTCATCAAATTTTCTGTTATCTAATGTTTTGTCTAATGTGGTATATAACAAATATGTGGAAATGATAGTTAATTAACCCAGGCATATAAAATCTATTACTTCAAAGAGGAAACTCCTTCCAATATACAGACCTCCTCTAATATAATAATATACCGCCAATCAGTGCCCAACTCCAGACATTCCTTGTCCTTGACAGGGAGGACGGGGATGCAGGTGTGAAGTGGCCCAGACGGAACCGAATTCTCACGCCACGAATGCGATACTTTGGCATTGTCTCCACATTGTCGTGCACACTTTCTTAATTAACTGGCAAACATCTCGAATTTCCCAACACACAAAAGTGTTAAAAAAGAGCATCAAAGAAGGAAATGGCAGGAAGATTGGAAATAAAGATGGGGAGAGAATAGACAGAGAGGAGACTGAGAGGATCCTTGGTATGAGTATCTCTGCTGAACTGATACGAATCACATTAGCTAGATTTGCATCAGGATAACGCGTTGCCCCGAACAGGAGCACTCATCACCTCGAGCCTAAGCTGGGGCGCATTGTGACAATTGTCACAAATCAAGAGCGCCCTGAGCCCTCGGAATCTGGGCCAATCTCTGGGTGAGAGCACACACTCGAGATGGAAACAAAAACGTAAGCAGATTTGTGCTAATATGACGGCATCTGTTTGACAATGAGCGCAAGATGAGGCTGAGGATGAGGCTGAGGATGAGGCTGAGGATGAGGCTGAGGCTGCGACAGGAGAAAGAGACACAGAGACCGAGCGGCACCTGAGCAGCTTTGAAAGTGCGTGTGAATGTCGGCAACGCCTTCAGAGAATCCCCGAGCTGAGCCTGCCGCTGCCGGCCTGGCAGCAGATCCCTATGGCATGGCACACGAACGCCCGATGCGACAAGGACCACATCTTCAAGTGGTGTTTGCTTAAATTATGTAAATCTGCGCAAATCCTGCGGGCGGGCCGGGGGATTGAAAGCGATATGTGAATCCCGAGCACCGAGCACACGAAATCTGGGCAGACAAAGGGACGTGCAATTTTAATTGGTAAAAGTAGTCAAACTGTCTGTCTGTGTAGTGCAGAGTGGCAAAGGAGCGCTAGCCGTGCGCGTGGAATTCCAGGAAAATCATGGATCAGGTCTGCACAATCACTCGGTTGGCAGGTTGGGCAGTTTGGTGCCCCACGGGATACACAATTTTCGGGCAGGCCCCAGGAAGCTGCACATAATTACTTAGCGTTGCCTTTTAACGCATCCCCCAGCCAGAGGCTCCCAGCCATCCAGCCATCCAGCACATAAACAAGTTAACGACCAAATGCGCCTGGATGGACGGACGGAAGGACAGGGACAGGGATAACGGCTGGGAGCCACTTGGAGCGCGTAATTTGCGCCAAATTACAGATGAAAAGCAGCGAAAATTGTAAAAGGCAGGCAAACGAGCAAGATGGGAAATGCGAGGGATGCGGAAAATGGTAGAGGGTGGTAGAATGTAATTGCAAACATGGGAATTGACTAATTGCGGGAAAGTAAGAGCCCCACTCCCGCTTCCACTCCCCCTGCCCAGGAGGGGAGAGATGGATTCAGCTCATGGTCAGGGACAGGGCGGGCCGGGCAGCTGGTGAAGTGAATGGCCGCTGTGTGTGGGCGTACTTCCATCGAGATGTCAGATGTTTTGCCAACATTAGGCCCAAATATGCAGAAATATTTGCCATTTTTATGTCTATACTCGTACTTGTATTCGAACTCGTATGTGAGTATGTGAGGGTTTTCGAATGCCTATTCATTGTTTGAAATGGATCATGGAACGCGGCGGCATCTAGCAAGGCACAAAAGTATCAAGATCCTTCATTGTGCCTGCCCGCAAACCAAAAGACAAAACCAGAGCAAATTCTCGGGCATGGCATTCTTTTGGGGTGCGCGTTGCGCTTTCCTTTTGTGCGCCTCCAGCAAGCGAGAGGACCAGGCTGCGGCTGAGGCACAGGCACAGGCACAGGCTGATGCTGAGCCGCTTTTGGGCATTTAGTAGATTAACGAGCGGCGAACAAAACACATGTAGTGCAAATAGATGGACATGTAAGCAGCTCATTACCATTGTGCGGCGTGTTCAGTGCGTGGTAAATATTTTGCTACACTTTCCATTATATTTCCTTATTTCCACTTCGGACAATAGCGGACAGTAAGCAGCAAATACAAGATAGGGACTCGCAAAGATTCCCTTTCCCCCACAGAATTTTCAAATGTGCCGCCCTTTTGCACCAACATATCGATATCGATATTATTGCTGTGCTTTCGATTGCACAAGAAAGCTTTCAAAGCTCTCTGTACATTTATTTCAAACATAAATCTTTTATGATTCGAGTGCCTCTTTAAGTGCCTCCTTTGCTTTGATTATCGCTTATTAACTGTCATTGATTTGCATTAAATTAATAATAAAATAAATACATTTTATGCGCAAATGTGATTTTATGAATGAAACATTATTATTTAATTAAATATTGTTATCCCGCTTAAACAGGCTGCCTTAAATTTAATCTAAACCCGTTTCAGGAATATCACAAGTAACACTTGCAGGAATCCCCAGAATGATGTTTCGATATACAGAGTTGTCAAAAATATATAAAAAGGCTTCCCAGCGGCGAGGCGGCTTAAATTTTTGCTTAAAATAAGAATCCATGGGCCTTAAACAGGAGCAATTCTTGTTTGCGCTTGCTTTTTTGAAGCCGAATGCGAATGCCGGTCAAAAGGAAAACGATTATCCGATTGGAAAGGATTATCGACACGGCTGCAGTGGAAAAAACATTTTTTAAATATAATTATAAATATAAGTAATTTAGTAAGCACATTTGTAATGTCATTGATAAATTAAAATGCAAATTTTCTGTACTTCAATCAATTATCTCGGTTGTTATTTGCCATTTCTTTTTTGTTTTTTAATTGTCAATTGATCGCGCACATCCAATCAGCCATCGAGCCTTGTTTAGCACATTTTCTGCGAGCAACAATTAAACCGACAAAAAATAGGGCAACTATTTGGTACGTCCCATTTCGTATTTGGCACGCAATTTATGCGTGCATTGTGCAAGCGAAAGTTCTAATTGGACAGGTGATCCAAGTAGAGATGCAAGAGTTGCATACTTTTCAGCTTTTGTCTTTTTTTTCTAAATTTATCATACATTTCAGCTTTTGTCAGTTTTGTTAAATTCGGTAGCAATAAATTGTAAGTAAGAGGAATTTTTTTCCAATTAACTAAATCTTTAATACAATTTAGTATTTCTAGTGATGGTGTTGGTTGATGTGGATGGATGCAGGATGGAAAAATACCTGAAAAGCAAGTGTTTTGTCATTAGCAGTCCAAACTGCTAATGTACTTACACACATACATTTATAAATTTGGCGCAAAATTAAGTAATGTCGCGACAAGTTTGCGGCAAGACCTTATATGTTGCTTGTTTTATTATGTTATTTATGAAAGATTGTGCATTACATACAACATACTAAAATGCTTTATTTATTTATTTGTTTAATAGGAGCAGAACCGATAACCGGATAAATGCCTAAAACGATGGCAACTTTTTTAAACAAGGAGCCGTTCTATGACAGTAACTCAGCGATCAAAAAGAGGATTGATCAAAAAGTAATGAATAGGATTTCCAAAAACGTGCGCCCTTTCAGTTGTGTTTATGACGAAGGTTTTGTGGAACTCCTACAAGAAGCAGTCCCGCAATATAAATTGCCAAGCCGAACCTATTTTCCTGATAAATTGTTTCCCAGGGAATATGATCAGCTACAGCTTAAAGTGCGTTCCATATTGGATACAGTTGATTATGTGAGTTTAACAACAGATCTTTGGACATCTGCAGCAAACGATGATTATATTACCATAACATGCCATTTCGTGACGGGCAAATTAAAATTGAACTCTGCAGTGCTATCTACAGCTCCTTTGATAACCCCCACAAATCACATCGCTCAAAATATTGCCGACTCAATACGAGTAGTGTTGGATAATTGACGTCTGTTATCAAAGGTAGTTACCGTCACAACCGACATGAAAAAAGCGTGCGAGATTCTGCAATTTAAACATTTTCCCTGCTTGACACATACTATAAACCTACTTGTTCAGGAAATTTTAAAGCCGAAAGTCGTAAATATAATACTCTCCAAATGCAAAGTTACATACAAATAGTAACTTATATCAAGAATAGCACAAGTGTTCAAATGACGTGACATTCGACTCTCACTTACGTTCCACTCTCACTTACGTGCTGCGGTTGTTTTAGAAGTACCTTGTGCATATGACTACTGTGGTTTTAATGACACTCGGGATGCGCACAGGGCATTCGTTCATACAACCGTATGCCTGTTTTTCGTGCGAGTGTCAGCTGGACTCTGCCGGTTAATAAATAACTTTACTAACTTTAGTAAATCCAACTGAATTCCTTTTTGTGTGGATTGCAAACTATAAGATGTCTTTCATTGGACGCGCATTGATTCGTAACGTAAGTGGGAGTAACAAAAGAGCCATGAAATTCCAAAAACATACCCCTCCGATTACGTAATTAAATCAGGCCGGCATAAACTTAGCCTCGTATAAAACGTACTATCTATTTATTATGCATTCCAGGTGCCATTGCTTGGCAAGAGCATTCTGGGCCAGCAGAAACAGGCCGCCCGCCTCCTGCATCAAAGTGAGTACAGTCCCCACAACATTTGTTTTGCGTGTATGACTGGCATTTTTCCCCCCGCGTAGCTGCTCCATTGTGCACCGTTCGCGTGCAGCAGCCGGCTCCGGACTTCAAGGGACTGGCTGTGCTGGGGAATAGCTTCCAGGAGGTCAAGCTGGAGGACTACAGAGGCAAATATTTGGTTCTTTTCTTCTATCCGTTGGATTTGTACGTACAAAAAGACGATTGTCATTGTCGCTTATCAGCACCATGTAACCTTTGGCTCTTTCCGCACGCAGCACATTTGTTTGCCCCACCGAAATTGTTGCATTTAGTGAACGCATTAAGGAGTTCCAGGACATCAACACTGAGGTTCTGGGCGTGTCCGTCGACTCGCACTTCAGCCATCTCACCTGGTGCAACGTGGACCGCAAGAACGGAGGCGTGGGCCAGTTGAACTATCCGCTCCTCTCCGATCTGACCAAGAGCATCTCGGCCGACTACGATGTGTTGCTGGAGAAAGAGGGCATCTCGCTGCGCGGCACCTTCATCATCGATCCCAATGGCATACTGCGCCAGTACTCGATCAACGATTTGCCGGTCGGCCGCTCTGTGGATGAGGTTCTGCGCCTGATCAAGGCCTTCCAGTTCGTGGAGCAGCACGGCGAGGTATGCCCGGCCAATTGGAATCCCAAGACAAATCCGGCCACCATCAAGCCCGATGTGGAGGAGTCCAAACAGTACTTCACCAAGCACGGTTAAATTTAATACGATTCTAGGCCTTATTCAAGATATTTTCTACCTTAACATTCACCACAAAACACACAAAAAAGACTCCACTAATAAAGAAAGGGAACCAATAGAATCCATTCGTTTCCTTGATGAAATCTCCGATCTGGTAGTGTAATAATTGCGTCCTTTATTGAAGCATCATAAAATACAAATAAGTTTTGTAGGCTTGTCTCGATTATGTTGTAAAGTAAGCAAAAAGTCAATGGGGGGGTGTATATTAATTGATTGCAGTGACAGTCGCATACGGTCTGGGACTGTGGTCGTTGGATGTACAATTTATTGGAAGCTCTAGAGCTCCGGGAGAGGTGGTCAATATCCACACCCATCTGGCGGCGGCGGTGGTGGCGGCTGTGACAGGCTCAAGATAGATGGCGGCGGAGGTGGCGGCGGCGGTTGCGGAGCACTCATCCACGGCATCAACGGTTGCGGAGCACTCATCGGCTGGTATGTGCCTGGTATGGGTGGATTCATCGGCTCGGTGGCTGGCGGCGGCGGCTGTGGAGCACTCATCCACGGCATCAACGGCGGCGGCATTGGGGGAGTGGCCTGTGCACCCGGCGGGGCTGGAACATATGGGGACATCCCGTGATCCATGCCCATGCCGATGCCAAGGTCCATCCCCAGATTGTGCTGTTCCATGCCACCCATACCATGCTCCATTCCCATATTGTGATCCATTCCCATACCATGCTCCATTCCCATGCCATGCTCATGCGACGCCGCTCCCCATCCGCCCAGATCGCGCTGATGATCACGGGACGAGGAGCTAGGTGGTGACTGGATGGCCTGCATCTGCGAGGGCTTCTTGTCAAAGATGCTGTAGCTCGCTCGATGCAGTTGAGGAGCTGCCGGTGGCTCTGGCTTGGCCGCAGACGGCGGTGGACCCTCGCCCAGCTCAGCCATCAGACTCATGTACTCCTCGTCAATCTTGGCCTGCGAGTCCTCACAGGCCATGCCCGGAGCGCCCGAACCAGGTCGCTTGTTGCGACAGTCCTTGGTCAAGTGTCCGGTGC
Source organism: Drosophila helvetica (assembly GCA_963969585.1). Lineage (NCBI taxonomy): Eukaryota > Metazoa > Arthropoda > Insecta > Diptera > Drosophilidae > Drosophila > Drosophila helvetica. The sequence continues at coordinate 37,386,720 of OZ018403.1, forward strand.
CGCCGCAAGAGGTGCACACAATGGTGTTGGTGATAATCGGCTTGTCGGGACACTGCCAGGACTTGTGGTCCGTGGATCCGCACGTGCAGCGCAGTATGTCGTTCTCCCGCAACGTTCCATTAAGCTGGGCAAGCTCGCGGAGCTGCATGCGACGGAGATCGTTGTGGCCCTCCGGCACCTCAATGCCCTGACGTATTACATCCTTGATCTTGTCCACAGCCTTCCTCACCGCTTCCGGATTGGGAGCCGTAATGAACGCATGCAGCGGCTCATCTTCGCCCGGCAACGGTTGGCCATCCTTGCGTCCCACTTTGCCCTCCTTCACCGATCCCTTGCCGCGTATAATGATCTTGGCCCCCGTATCCTTCTCCATAGCCTTGAGCGTGTTGCCGCGCGGACCGATCAGCAGGCCCACGAAATTGATATCTGGATGCTGTTCCTGTGGTATCAAGACCTTGTCACTGACTCGGGTCACAGGCGGCCTGGAAGAAATGATGTAAGAAATACAGATGCCAAAAGGAGAATGGACGATCATCTTACTTGTAGTCCGCTGGCGGCTTGAACTCTGGATTCACGGCCTGCATCTTGACAATCAGCTGGTGACGCTGTTCCTCCAGTCGCTTTCTGTAGCGGAATTCACGTGTATTCAGACGCTTGCCATCAGAACTGTATATGGGCTCCGGCGATGGAGATCTGTGGATGAGCAGAGCAGAGGAGAAGAGACGGTTCTGTTGAGACTGCACTGTTTCGACTATGCTAGAGGATTGATTCTTGGAGCTAGACTTAATGATCTTATCGTAATTACTACTAAGAATTAACGTTTATGTCGTATATATCGTAGGCTGTAAGTTGCAAATCAGAATTCATTAATCAAGTGGTTTCATTAGCAAAGTTTTGATTAGCAGAAAGATATTATTCGCTGGGGAATTGAGAAAAGAAGAATTTTGATTAATTCGTTCGATTCGGTTGCGGCCTATACGGATCGGTTCGGATCGGATCTGATCGGATCTGGCTGGAGCTTCTGTAAAAGTTTCTCATGGATTTCTTTAGCAGAAATTCGAAATTCGCTTTGGTGGAAGAGAAAAAGAGTTGGAATTTATTATCATGTTGAGTTCTATTCCGATTTGTTTCCAGGCGCTTTTGCTTACGATTTACATTTTGCTGCTGGGAATCGAATCAATCAGCCAATAGATCAATCAATCAACGATTTGATTTGATCGCTGTCTCTAAAATCGGAAAATCCCTTGAAGAGTTTCATTATTATCATTAGACAAAAACATTTTAACAACAAAAAATAGCTACAAAGGTTAGCCTCCCTCCTCTCTTGAACCTTCGGGATATACTATAATATTCCTTCACCCAAACATTTTAAAGGTTTTTAAGTTATGTTCAACAATTAGCTAGCGTTCACACTGGCTTCCATTAATTGTCTCGAATTGTTGTGGGGGTTATGCCACTCCACAAGATGGGGTTGATATAACCGCTTAAATGATATGAAATTTCGAATGCAATACTAGATTAATAATGACTGTTGATAGATCTGATATGTGAACACCCCCCAAATGCATCAAATGGTACAATGAAACCTGTACAAATCATATTAAGATTAGATCCCGGCGACGCATCCTTTTCCAGACAAGTAGACCTTTTCGTTGTGCTCTGATCGGGAAGGAAAGTGTTGCATGGTGTTTGGCTTTGACTTTGGCTTTCTGGTCGTGGGAGCATGGATAGAGAGATAGAAAGAGATAACAGTGTTCAAACCTTTCTTCCGGATTCTGTGTGATGCCCAGATCGCCGGTGCGCAGCTTGCGGCTGATCTCCTCAATTTGGAATTGAACTGCAAGTAAAAGGCGTTAGAAAAGAAGGAAGAAAATCGAGTGCAACCTCGACATTAGTAAACGTCAGTCAAATGCTGGATTATCTAGAGAAGAGGAAAGATATCGTATTAAGTGGGGATAAGGTATCTAGAGAGTGGCGCTTTTATCGCATTTGTGTATCCGTTCCTAAACTAACTGAAAATGCTGTGAGCGGTTACAAGCAAATAAATTAATTAATTGAGTTGGATTTGGGTTTGGTTTGGGTTTTGATTAATCTCTGCAAATATTATATATGTATTCTAGCCGTTTTTTGGGAACACGTCGTTTCGTTTCGTATCGTTTGTGTGTGGCACGCCGGAATCCCCTTCAAAAAGAGAACGAGAGATTATTATAGTTCGCTCAATGCAATTTGTGGTGGATGTGTTTTTTCTTATTTAGGTTGTGGTTTTACGCTCTCTCTGGCCAGCTGCACGTCCCCGTCTGCACGTCTCTGATTCGTTGATCGTTCTATCGACGACTATTCTCTGTTACTCTGCTCATCCTTAATTTTTGTTTGTCATTAGACTTAGGATCTAGTTACGCAGTGCTTACGAGCTAACTTAGTTTTGGAATAAGCTACAAAAATCAGCGGCTTAGAGGCAGCATGAAGTTTGGCATTACCTAAGTAGGCCTCCTGCTGGGCGGGGTCCAGCGTGGAGGGCAGAATGGTGGGCATTCCCGGTATGAAAGTCTTGTCGTTCTCAGTGCCACCCCATCGGGATTTGCGCTTGCGCTTCCTTTCCGCTGCGCTGTCAACTGCAGGATTCAGAAGTTACGAAAGTTATTCAATGACTTGACGGACTTAAAGGATGGGCACTTACATGGATTGTCCAGGGCACCATTGCTCATAGAATCATTGCTATTTTGATTGTTGAAAAACGAGGCGAATCCCTTGTTGCCGCCCGCGTTGCCCATCAGCTCCTGCAGGGTCTGTGAGAGATCGAATCGCGATTCGCGCGGCTCCTCCCTAATCGTGTCCAGCGTGTGCTGTGGCCGGTCAAACAACGAGGGTATGCGCACCTCCAGGTCACGGTTTATCGAACTGCGATTGTTGGACGTGTCGAAGGGGTTCACATGAGTTCGCTCTCGACTGCTCCTCTCGCGACTGTTTCTCTGCTGATCCCTGCCTCCCCGATCGTTCTTCCGCCCTCGCTCGTAGCTACGACTGCGTGACCGGCGCCGGCTACTCCGATTATAGTCGTCGCGACCACCACGGGAACTGCTGCGCCTTGACCGCGAGTCACGATCTCGTTTGCGATCGCTGCGTTCACTGCGATCCCTGCTGCGGGAACGCTTCCGACGTCTATCGTAGTCGTCATTCCGGGACCGGCTTCGATTCGTCCGGGAATCGCGATCACGATCGCGGTCACGCTCCCTGTCACGATCACGGTCCCGATCCCGATCTCTGTCACGTGGTTCGCGCTCTCGGTCGCGGCTATCCCGGCGGCGACTGTCTCGGTCCTTGCTGTCCCGGTCTCTGCGAGGCAACGTGTTAGTTACATAACAGCACTGCACAGAAAAAAGTGGCCCACACTCACCTGCGCTTCTTGTCACGCTCCTTGTCTTTCTCCTTGTCGCGGCTGCGGTCTTTGGAACGGGAGCGCTCCTTATCACCGCCGCGGCTGCTGCTGCCGTTGGCTGCTGTAGATGAGGCTCTGCCCGTCGCAGACGAATGTACATCTGGCGGCGGTGTGCTCATTGTGAGTTAAGAACCGACACGCTCTAGCCTTGATTTAATCAATTATCGCAAATGTATACTTTTGCGAGCACAATTTGTATTCTAATTTACGAAATAATTAAACATATATTCTTTTATGCGGCGTTGCGTGGAAAAAGAAGATGGCGACTAGGATTGTTGATACTAGCTCGATATATCGGTATGAGCGATATTTTTTATTTTTTTTACGATAATATCGGTGCTATATTGGGGCACATCATTTTATCCGATTCATGAATCTATTTTCTACAGCATTGGTTAGGTTTAGGTAATTTCTGTTATTTGATTGTGTATAAAATAGGGTTTAAACAAAGAAGGTCAACAAAAATGCCTCTTTTTGGCACCTAGGCAATACGGCCCAGAAAATGCAACGCATGCAAGGTAAAATATACTGTATGGTTCGTGGTAAAATCCACCCCATTTGCCTAACATACCATGAGGAGAGCATTGTCGATATATATCGGATACGGCCTACGGTTGTATGAACCGAATGCCCTGTGCGCATCTCGAGTGTGATTAAAAAACCACAGTAGCCATACGCACAAGGCACTTTCGTTCAAACAACCGCAGCGTAAACTTAAGTGAGCATGAAATGCGCCAGCTGGATCGGTGGGGGGCATGGATAGTTTTGGCGAGGACGAAGAGGATGATGAGTTGATGACCGAAGAGGATGACGAGGAAGTCGATGAGGAGGAGGAGCTGGAGGAAGATTTGGAGGAAATGGATGAAGATCCTCCTCCTTCGGACCCATTTGTAAATTGTATATAGCATATCAAATGTCCTTTGGTTTCGTGTAAAGTTGATAATTGTATTGCTAGTTAAGGTTTTTTAATAGTTTTACTCAATAACTTCTTAGAGTCTAGATTATAATTGACATCGTGTTTTTTAAACACACAACAAACAACAACAAATTAACTACAATTCTTTTTCGCAAACACATTGTAATCCGCACTGTCTGTTGTATGCCCTGGCTGCGACAGCGATTTTGAACCGATACCCTCTCCCAGGGACATGCTCTCCAACGATGGGGGCTCGTTTGACTGGGGCTCGTTTGGTTGCGTTTCTGGTGGCTCATCCTCAGATACTCCAATGCCCAAGATTCCTGATTCGTATTCAGCCACAACTACAGATGATTGTGCCGGTGGCAGGTCTGGCTGCACAAAGGTACCCGAGTCCTGCTGCATTTCTGGTATTAAAATAGACTGTATGGATTCCAAATTTGACTCTCTCTCTCTCTCTCCCTTATAACGATCCAGTCGATTGTTATTTTGCTTTTTAAGTTCGCTTCTGGCAACGATTTTGTATGCTTCCACTTCTTTGTCTGTATATGGTGTTACCATTTTCTTAGCTACTGCCTTGACGAGCATGGCATTGACGTAACGATCCGTTTTTCCGGCCAGACGACCCTTCTTCTCAAGCCGGCGCTTGGCGTCCCAAACGCAGTTGAGGCGATTCATGTTTACGCGTACTTTTGTACGCAGGCACAGCTGCCTGACGTCCTCCGGACTGTACTCGCGCTGAAGATCTGCAGCAGTGACCTGCAAGATTAGATTCCCGGGTAAGGTGTGGATTGTCGGCTAGGTTAGCTGAAATTTGTACTTACGCACAGCGGATAATATTTGCGAAAGAATTCCTTGTCGAACTCGTTCTCGAGATTGCTCCAAGTCAGCTTCTCCTGCCTTTCTTGGTATTTACGGAAGTATTCCGGTAGTTCTGAGTTTGCCATGGCTTTAAAGTTTAAACTACACAAATTTTAATAAAAGGATGACAAACAACAAAACATTTCTCTGAGCTCGTCCCGCGCTTTCAGTGAATACAACTCTGAACAGATGGATGATCGGTTTCAGCCCTGATTTGATGAGCGCGAAAAATTGCCATTTAAAAAAAAATATTTGTGCAAGTAACAACCAAGATTTTCATTATCGAAAGCATAAAGCAAAAGAAATTTGGGAAATTGTTAGGATGGATCATGATGGAATTATAAGAAATTGATGATGTTGCGACCAAAAATCGCTCCACAAAAATTCCTAATAAAGTATGACCATATGACTCCGAAACATACCACAAATATACTGCAAAATAATATACTGCATTTTATGCTGGCTACGCAACTGCAAGCTGTCACGACTTTAATGACATTACACTTTGATAAATTTGCTGCGAATTTGCTGATAGACAAAGCCCAAAATTAATGTTCGTAGTCGCCTCTGAGCACGACTCTCATCTATCAGTCGAATAACTAAGGCACTATTTGTAACAAAATTATTTTATGTTCAAGCAAAAACCAACCAGCCAGCAAAATCGTATCTTAAAAGTATAGCAATCGATAAACTCTGCCGCAGCACTGCTGCCAGCTCAACTGATAAGCATATTGGACGCATATATCTATCTCGCTCTCACTGCATGGTTTTCGCACAAGGCTGTCTCTATTTTTGCAGCTAGTCCAGCTTCCAAGTCTAATGTCATGCGGCTATAATAAAATCACTCTTTTCATACATAAACAACATTTGAAGCTTTGGCCACACTAGAAAGTGAATCAGAATGAAATTAACGAAATAATTGCTAAAAACGGTACAATATCTATTAATTATAGCAATTTTGACTCTGAATATTGGGCCCAAACTCTCTCCGCTTGTGTCAGGTGTCCGCTAGAGACCTGCAGCCATTGTGTGCGCCCCGGGGAAGCAAGTGAAAAGTGGACAACTCCCTAATTTTGATAGCATCGCAACAGTAGCATCACACCACAGACATGTCCTCGCTCTCCGCGTCCGCGGAAAACGTATCCACGCTCGGGATCGGCGGTGGCCACGACTCCAACTCTCATCTCGGTTCGGATGGGGGCTCCAGCATGTGCCTGGAGCTGGCCTTGGAGGGGGAGCGCCTCTGCAAGGCGGGCGACTGTCGGGCAGGCGTGGCCTTCTTCCAGGCCGCCATTCAGGCGGGCACCGAGGATCTGCGCACCCTATCAGCCATCTATTCGCAACTGGGCAACGCCTACTTCTACCTGGGCGACTACTCCAAGGCCATGCAGTACCACAAGCACGACCTGACGCTGGCCAAATCCATGAACGACAAGCTGGGCGAGGCCAAGTCGTCCGGGAATCTCGGAAACACTCTGAAGGTGATGGGTCGCTTCGACGAGGCGGCCATCTGTTGTGAGCGACACCTCACACTCGCCCGTCAGCTTGGCGACCGCCTCTCCGAGGGAAGAGCCCTCTACAATCTCGGCAACGTCTACCACGCCAAGGGCAAGCACATGGGACAGCGGAATCCGGGAAAGTTTGGCGAGGATGTGAAGGAGGCCCTGGCCAAGGCCGTGGAGTTCTACCAGGAGAACCTCAAGCTAATGCGTGATCTGGGAGATCGCGGTGCCCAAGGCAGGGCGTGCGGGAATCTGGGAAACACGTACTACCTCCTCGGCGACTTCCAGGCGGCCATCGAGCATCACCAGGAACGGCTGCGCATCGCCAGGGAGTTTGGCGATAGGGCGGCAGAGCGCAGGGCCAACAGCAACCTGGGCAACTCGCACATCTTCCTGGGGCAATTCGAGGACGCCGCCGAGCACTATCGCCGCACCCTGGCCCTGGCCGTAGAGCTGGGCGAACGCGAGGTGGAGGCCCAGTCGTGCTACAGTCTCGGAAACACCTACACCCTGCTGCACGAATTCAACACAGCCGTGGAGTTCCACAATCGACATCTGGCCATTGCCCAGGAGCTGGGCGATCGGATTGGCGAGGCCCGCGCCTGCTGGTCCCTGGGCAATGCCCACTCTGCCCTGGGCAACAATGAGCGTTCGCTGCAGTATGCCGAATCGCATCTGCAGTTGGCCAAAGAGCTGCACGATCCCGTCGGCGAGAGCACGGCCCGTGTTAACATCTCTGATTTGCGCAAGCTTCTGGGCCTTCCAGAAACCGAGCGAAGTCCCACAGAGGATGAGCGTTCGAGTGCCTCGGATCACTCACATCAGTCGGACGGATCCGAGAACTCGCAGGGGCGAATGGTGAGTGGGAAAACAAAGATGTTTTGTTGTCCTTTAACACGATTTGACCTCCCATTTCAGATACGCGTGCGTCGCCAGAGCATGGAGCAATTGGATCTGATCAAAATCACGCCAGATGGCAAGCGCCTGCACGAGGAAAAGCAGAGGGCGGCGTCTGCTGCCAACAAGAATACAAAGGCCAAAGACGATGACTTCTTCGAGATGTTATCGCGATCTCAGTCGAAGCGCATGGACGACCAGCGCTGCTCGATCAAGATCAATCCGAATGGTCCGTCGGTGGCTGGAGCTGCCACAGGAGGAGCCACACGCAAGCCGCTGGTGCAGCAGAACTCTCTGTTTGTGGACCCCACAAATCTGCCTGGCCTGAAGTCTCCGTCGTCGGGCAATGCGAGTGCCATGGCACATCCACCGCTGACCAGGAGCGCCACCACCACGGCGCAACCGGATGAGGCTTTCCTCGACATGCTGATGCGTTGCCAAGGCTCAAGGCTGGAGGAGCAGCGCTCGGAATTGCCGCGTCCAAATGTGACAATGGATGTGGAGGCACCACAGCCGCAGGCCCCCGGCGGACAGGCCGGACGTGGGGCCACGGTGCCCGATGAGGATTTCTTTTCGCTAATAATGAAGGTCCAAAGCGGACGCATGGAGGATCAGCGGGCATCGATACCATTCGGTGGCTTCCGGAATGCCAACAATAACCAAAACAACAATCGGAACAACAATGGAGCAGCCGGCGGTGCTGCCAAATAGGCAGCCCAAGGCAAGTAAATGAAGTGGCGACGATGTCCAGAAAAGTCCAAAATCCAAAAACTCAATCCTATCAGTCCATCCCTGGCAGCAGCAGCTCATTCTGATTCCGGATTCCGAATTTCTGATTCCTGATTCATTTGTTATACGAACATTTTACATTTTACGGCCACATTTCTGCGTCATTTTTGTGGAGCAATGGGCCGCTAACCCTTTTTGTTCTTTTATAAGATTTATACACAAAAACAAAGAAAAATACCATTTATTTATGAAGAATAGCAACTAACAAAAGTAACCAAATATTAGAGTGAAAAAAAAAACGAAACGAGAGCAAACTTCCGGGCAATGCCCCACCCATCCATCAATCAATCGATCACTCGTTCATCCCAAAGTTTAGCGATGATATTGCACACAATACGATACGATAAAATACAATACACGAGTTTTACGATATTACAAATGTTTGAATTGCATGCAAAAAAACAAACAAAATCACACTATATAGCTTAAGCTACGGAACAGTAAAAAGTATTCCCGATTTGCTCAATATTGTAGATGGAACCCGAAGTCTTCTTCGGTAGGACAGTGCTCTTTCTAACATTCACAGCTAACTCTTAAGTTTTACTCTCAATCAAAACAATCTACACATATAAGCAATGCATTTTTCTAAAAAAAGAAAACCACAAAACTAATCAAAAGAACTTTCCAATTGTAACCCCATGAGTATTGCATTTTTCTATCCGCGAGGAGAGCTCTTACAATTTTTTTTAAGATTATTAACTAACAAAAAAAAAAAGAAAAATACACAAAAAGAGAGAGAATAAGAGCTGTTCAGGTTTCTCTTTATGGCCTGGCGCTTGTGGTTTAGCCTATAGTTACGATATTGATATATAATATACACATACTACACACATATACGACATACATATGAAGAACAGATTAAATATATAGTTACTCACACATACACACACAAATATACAAATGCAAAAAAAACTGAGTTCGAATTGCACGAGAAATGAAGCCAAAATTGAATTGAATATTGATTAAAGTTGTACGAGAGATACATAGATGTACGTTTCATGAAACTAATCACCGTAATGATAGCGATCATCGATCATTATACGATTATACAAATACAAGTACGCGGAATGTGTATTATTAAACATTAAAAATCAAAAATTGTTTGCTGACAAAAATTAAGGTTTCCATTTTGAAGGGTCTATGGGTTTATGAAACTATTAGCTTCAAAGACTTTTAGAAAATGTTTGATATAATCGATTTTGATGCTGTATCATCCTTTAAATTTTATAAGAGTTTTTTATCAGTATTTCTAACTTAGGAAGAATAGATTTATTGGAACATACTACATATTACCATCACACCACACCCATATTGTTATTTTTATCTGATTTCCTATTAAAACCTTCCTATAATTTTGTTTCTTTCTATAACTTTCTGTAAAAAGTATTATAGAAAGGTTCTCTTGACTTTAAGGGTTTATGGGGTTATGAATCAACTAGTTATTAGTTTTAAAGGTTTTTGGACTGAATGGGGTAGAATCGTATTGTACATACGTTTCTCTACATTTCTGATCATCTTCTTCCGTTTTAGATGCACCGAACCTTCCGTATATTGAGGATAGAATATTTCCATGGGCTACCTATATCATTTTCCGTAATTTTCGAGCATATCATTTATATTTAAAACATAATTTTCAATAGATTCTTCCCAAAACTTTCTTCCCTCTCGCTTTCGTCAGAATGGGATCTACTTCATGATAGTTTCTTTCTATCTTATGGGTTTTAATAAGTATCACCGATCCATCTTTAAATTAATTTTCTTAAGGAAGCTATAGAAATATTCGATTAAAATCTGAAACGTAAAAGATGTACAGAAAGATGAGAAGACAATGCCTGAGAAGACAATATCTGCATTATCGTTTATCCATCAAAAGTGAACACAGAAAGAGGTTCGATTTTAAAGCTTTATTCATAAATTAATCGTCTTAGGGTTCTAGAACATATTCGATAAGTAAGCGATAGTGGGGGCTACCCGTTTGGCTTAGTCGCGGGGCAGAATGAAAAAAAAACTAACCCGCCCTAAAGGTAAATCCTACGCTGTGATCTCTGTTATTTTTATGTACAAATTGATTTAGATATAGATCTAGATGTAGATGTAGATGTATCTTAACAACCAACAAGTGCCTGCCAGCCCTACGCCTTGGCCCCCTTAATACTATCCATTCCATGGGGTTCCATCCCGCTGGCCGCCAGCACGAATATGGGGGCCGAATAGTCCACGGCCTTGTCGCCGTGCGGATAGGAGGAGTGCATGGCTTTGCTGCTCCTGCCACGCTTCAGCATCACATAAACGACGAACACGCTGACCAGGAAGGCGGAGCTGGTGGCCATGATGAAGAGCACCAGTTGGATGGACTCGTCCTGGGCGGTAACTGCCTGGGCTACGGCCGGCACAGCACTGCGGTGCACAAAGTGCGAACGCGTCAGATCCGGATGGAAGTGGCCGCCAGCCAAATGGAACTCGCCCGCTGTGATGGCCGATTCGATGGCAAAGGCCAGGTCCACCTTGGACTCGTTGTGCAGCTCGAAGCGCACGATCGCAGAGCCATCGAAGTTCTCCTGGACGCGGAGATTCTCCACGGCTTCGCCCAGCAGCTGCTGCAGTTCCATGCGAATGGTGTCGTAGGCATTCCTCACACTCCGCCCGCTGCTGTTGGTCATGTGCAGCTCGATGGACACCGCCTCGATGGGCACATGGCTGCACCGTCGATCGCCGACCCCAAAGACATGGGTGGCCTGCAGCTGATTGCCAGCCGCATCGACGCACCAGCAGCTCCGTCCGTTGCACTGCAGCGGCCGGAAGGCTCCGGCCTCGTCACAGCTCACGGGAAAGGTGGCAGTGTTGGCCAGAGCCCGACAACGGGTGGTCTTCAGCTGCATGGGCTTCAGAGCGGGCTGCTCCACGGACAGCTGCGAGTCGAGCAGGGAGTTGGCCAGCTCCAGGACCCGTTCGGTGACACTGGACTCGGCCGCACTGGCCGTCGAGGGTGGCAGTACCTTGGCCTCCAGCTCGTCAAAGTCCAGATCCTCGCTGGCCACATCATTTAGTTGGGTTAGCTGTCCAATCAGCTGCTCCATGAGCGGATCTCCCATGTCAAAGTTCTTGCGATTGCGTGCCTGGCGGCTGTTGCAGATGGGTTCGATCTCCCGGGTGAGAGTGCCCTTCAGGGGGGCTCCCTTTTTGTCCGCGCACCAGCAAACGCCATACGGACTGGCAGCAGTCTCCTCCTCCCCCTCTACCGTTTTGGAGGCAAAGGCGCGACTCACGATCTCCGTTTGGGGCGCCCTAATGGCTGATGGCTGTGGCTGTTTGCCCAAACATTGGACGGGACTCCAGTGGCCTGTGATGGGATCGCAACGGGGCTGGAACCACACCGAAGAGTGGCCAGTGCGCTGGGCAGCCAGGCTGTTCTTAAGCTTCAGGCGTTCGCATTGGGTTAGAACTGAAGCAACGAGAGAGAAGACCTTTAGAATAACCCTGGAAATGATTGCAAAGAAAGCATTCCCTTACCTGGACAAACCGAATTGCAGGCGAGTTCATTGTGGAACAGATTCTTCGTCTGACAGGCAGCCGCATCCGTATCGATAATCACGGCCACACATTTGTTGGACTTGGGACTGAATCGATAGCGTGTGCTGTTCCTCGTGGAGGTGCTCCTGGACAGGCACACACTGTCCATCGATTCAAAGCAGACGTCGCGCGTCTTGGAGCAGCAGACACCGCGATTGCTCACGGGATTCAACTGACACGAGTGGGTGGTGGGGCAGGCCTCGTGCTCGTTGTGGGGCCCGCAGCTTACGTCCAGGTCGCCCTGTTGCAGCGGATTCCCCTCCGGGCAGACGGAGGCCCGCCGTGGCACACAGATGGGCATCTTGGGGCAGGGACTGTCCACGCACTCGACGCTGATCAACTGGCACTCCTCATCGCTGGCACAGCTCACCTCGTCGCAGAAGCTGCGGCACTGGCAGGTCGCACAGCCCTGGGCATCCACCTGGTAGCCACTCTCGCAGTTGAGGCTGCACTTGGGACTCAGCGGGGCACAGGCGAAGCTGGAGTTCACCTGGCAGGCAGGTGTAGCGGGAGATTTCACTCTGGTGCCGGGCATAATCGCTCCCTGCTCATCCACACACCAGCAGTGGCCATCGGGCGAGCATTGGACCTGTTCCCACTTGCCGCTCTTCAGGTCGCACTGTGCCACGGACATCTGGCGGGCGGGAATGCCCAGCTCAGAGCTCTGGTGCAGCTGGATCCCCTGGAGATGCTGGCAGGCGGTCTTCAGTTGCGGCTCCACGCACTGCGTGCCACAGCCGTTGGAGCAGCAGCGTCGCGATCCCTCGCAGTGGGCATCGGTGCGGCATTCATATGCACACGTATTGGCGTCCAGATTATCGGGTCCTGGGGGCACCAGATACGGGCATTGACCAGGTTTCCTGGGCAGACAGGCTGGCACCGGGGGACAGTACTCGCCCTCACAGCTGACGTCCACGATGCGGCACTCCTTGCCCTGGCCGCAGCTGACATTCTCGCAGGGATCGCGGCACTGGCAGGCCGGACAGCGGGTGTCCGGATCCAAAGCGAACCCGTACTCGCAGCCCATGCGGCAGGTGAGATCCAGGCAGTCGAGCTCCTCGCGCAGCTGCTGGCAGGTGTCGTCGCTGACATTGAATCCCCGCGAGCGAGGGATCTCCGTGCCAAAGCTGTCCACGCACCAGCACTGCTCCACCTCCATTTCGACGAGATCATCCTCGGACTCCAGCGGTCGCTTGGCGGCCGAGGCCACCTTCTTGAACTCCGTTTCGAACAGTTGTCCGAGCCCCTGCTGCCGGTCGGCACCCACATCGATGACCTTGGCACTGCGCCCCATCACGGGAGCCGCCACTTGGACCTTGAGGGCACTGTCATCCACGCGGTACAGCTTCAGTACCGCTTCTGCATCGCGACGAGTCCGCTTGGGGGCGCTGGCCAGGAGCATTCTCATGCGACGGATGGTGTTCTCCTCGAGGATCTTGCGCTGCTCTGCTCTGGTCACACGAATGGTTCGCAGCTGGCACTGGCGTCCCCGGTAGTCGCCATCGTCGTTGCAGCGGGGCGAGGGAACAGCCAGCTGCATGCCCTCCTCGGTGCCCTCCATGCGCTCCGAGAAATCCCTCAGATACTCGCACACTTCAGGGAAGAAAGACGATATCAGATGTATCTTCTTTAGAGGATGGGTGGATGGGTACTCACTGCTTTGCTGACGTGCTCCTGCTGCATCCTCTGGGGCTGTGGTCTGTTCCGGCAGCGGACAGCAGACGCTCTCCGTCTCCCGATGGAGCTTCGTGCACTTGTACTCCGCCGGACACATGATACGGTTGCTCATGGCGCGACCCTGCTTCGTCAGCGCCTCGGGCTCCGGCTCAAAGAAGGCCGTGGGCTGGAAGCTGCGTCCCTGGCGCTGCTCCTCTTCAAAGCAGTACATCACCTCGCCCGTGGCCGTGTCGGACAGGGGAGTGCCCACGTCACAGGGATTGGAGTAGGCCAGATCGGGTTTGCACACAGGCCACGAGGCGCACAGGGAGGACCCAGACTCGCAGAGCGGATCGGTGGCCACCTCGCAGTGGGAGCCCATGGAGCACTTGAAGCCCTCGCAGGGCTCTGAGCATTCGCAGGTGGGGCAGCCATTGTGATCGTTCTGCGGGAGAGAGAAGAGGGAGAACGGGTGTCAGGAAAGGATTCCCTGGGAGTGAATCCCTTGCTCACCTTGAATCCGTATTCGCAGACAGCCGCACAGATGTTGGTGTCGCACTGCTCCATCTGGAAACTCCTCGCGTAGGATCTACTGATCATGTTCTCCCATCCATCGCAATTCACATTCATGGCCGCCCCCATGGTCTCCTTGATCTTGTGTCCTGTGCGTGGATCCACGCACCAGCAGACCAAGCCATTCCTCGAGCACTGCCGCGGGGAGAACTGTCCGCCGGGACCATTACAATCCGGCACATAGCCACGTCCCTCGCGCTCATTGATCGACAGGATGTCGGCGAGGGCCTTGGCTTGGTGGCAGCCTGTCACATTTCCGGGCTGCTGGCAATTGAATTGGCATCCTTTGGTGAAGCAGCACTTCTCCAGGTTGCGGCACTCCAGATCGTGGCTGCACGGCGATCCACACATGTAGCCTGTCCTGTCCGTGTATTTTGTTTGCTCCGGAGCCGGACAGATGCCGGGCTTCTGGAAGGTCAAGGCACTGGGACAGCACACGCCGTAGTCGTTGCCAGACTCCACCATGCACTGGTAGAGCGGGGGACACTGGGGCTTGCCCGAATCCACTCCACAGAGGAAGGGCCTCACACTGTCATCGATGGAGAGTGGGAGTCCGGCGGGACAGTAGTTGGCCAAGGAGCGGGCCTTCTTGCACGTGGGAAGTGGCGGACAGGGCTCGGATTTGCATTGGACTTCCTGCAGCTGACACGACTGTCCGTTGGGGCACTCCAGACCGTCACACGGGTCCCGACAGCGGCACACGGAGCAGCCAGTCTCCAGATCCCTGGCGAATCCCGACGGACAGAACATGCGACATGCGGAGGCCGTGCAATTCTCCGGCTCGGCACAGCGGACACCCGCTCGAGTCTCATTCCTGCTGCCGGGCAACTCCACGCCGTACTCATCGATGCACCAGCAATCCTCGCCAGCCCGCTCATTGCTGCACTGAATCGCATCAAAGTCTCCGTTTTTCTGGCAGCGTGGTATCCGTACGGATGATGCCCCTTCCGGCTGCAACGCCTTGGCGCGTCGCGTCTCCGATCTCCTCAGATGCTGACAGGCCGTAAGATTTGCTGTGGAAAAACGAAGAAGAAATGGAGAAGGGTTTTTTGACATACTTTCGTGTTATTCAACTGCCGAATCCGCCGAATCCCAAACCCCCCGAGTCACGACAATTTCACTTTTTATTTCTTTGCGTGACGCGTGCGCAAAATCACTCGAAAAAAAAACAAAACCTCAAAGAAACCATAAAAATCAAATGGCAAAATTGAAATTAATTATACAAAATGGAATTGCCCGACGGCGGCATTGCTCAAATTGTTGCTATTTTTTGATACCCTTTGAGAGGGTATTCACAATTGGAGTTTGCTAAGCAAAAAGGGACTATCCCTTAATTGTGGATATATTTGAAGAAAATCTATCAAAGATAGATTGATGAATCTGCAAATTATCAAAGAATAAGCGTTTTTCTCCAAAGATAATCCAACGTTAGGCTTTTAGGATATCAGAATATCAATAGAAAGGTTATATCCTGCTATTGCCATGACAGAGAAGAGAAAAAGATAATCCATCCAAACTCTACAAACTGCTGTTTTACATAAAACATATTTATGTAATTTCCCTTATTATCAGATTTTATCGCTATGTACATATACCTCATAATCCATAGGTACTACGATCGATAGCAAGAACAAGGGTTTGGGAGAAGATCGTGTCAAATATTCGAAAGTTACAAAAATAGCTGCTGTTTAATTTTAATCAGAAATTTTATGGGGAGATGTATATCTCGAATCAAAGCCAAATGCTGTTCAAACTCTTATCAAAGAACTCCCAAATGCCCTACAGGGTATCAAATGCTTTGCCATAAAAAGTTTGCCTTCCTTTCTTGTTGCTGTTTTAATTGTTGCTTTTGTAGTTTCATTTTTGTGGCTCGTCTCAGGGCCAGCAGCGGCAGGGCTTCGCGCTTAATATGCGAGCAGCGAGGTGAGGAGAGCCACGAATAGAGGAGGAGGTCAGAGGAGGGCTAAGGTGAGTGGGGGGAGGTAGGTGAAGCTCCGCTGAGGACAGGTTGATCGCCTGTGTCCACGAGGCGTATAAGCAATTCGCTTCAAATGGCATTCGGATTTGGTTGTTTGGATGCTATGAGCATTCTGCACCATAACAGGCAGGCAGGCAGCCTCAAGCCTCAAGTCCCATTGTCTCTCTGGTCTCTGCCCAGTGAGCGATTACGCAATTAAAGTGGGTATTATCCACCCCCATTACCCCCTCCCCACCTCCACTCCATGCAACAGTGCTTTGGGGTTGCGACAGACCCATTTATGTTGCGTCAATGGTTGCCTGGTCACTTCCTATGCACTTTCGATACAAAATTACATTTGAATGCGTCTTATGCAATTGTCAAATGCATTAAGGGGCATACTTCCCATACCCAAACCTGTAGCAATCTATATCTATAGGTATTTAAGAGTGCATATGCCATGGGGTCTACTCAATCGCTCAACTTTGAAGGGATTCATTTTCCCACTCCACGAATAAGGGGTGTATTTCTGTGAGAAATTGTTGAGGGTATTATATATGTTACAGACCAGCCCAAACAGGGTTTTGCGGTAATTTCTGTTTAATCAGAGATTTCTTTTCATTTTTCGAAGCGCACATCCGCCTTGCTTCGGATCTTCCATCCGCCGAAAGTCGCATCATTTTTTGTGTGTTGTTGTCTTTCTTTTTTACTGGAAATTTCGCTAGAAATTGAATGAAAGTTTTATTTTTTTTTTTGTTTTTTGGCAGCACCTCTCGTACCCATGTCCGGCCATCAATTTGGAGTTTGGCTTTTGGTCAAAAAACATCAAAAAATTGAAATGGAAATGAAAATGGTTTTCATGAATGAGAAGCAACAAAACAAAAGCCAAAGGCAATTAAAGCTGCCGTTCGGTCTATGAGGAACATAATCAAAGTCAGAAAAACAACGGTGTCCAAGAGAGCTCTAGAGCAGATGGACGGAAGGACGGACGTATGTCTTTTATTCTCACCATTAAGCCAGAAATCAAGTTTGTCGCTGGAGTCTTTCGTTCGGGTTTCCGTTTGGCAGAAAAAACAAACAAGAATCAAGACAGACAGACAGATAGACAGAGGCGTAACGAAAACGAAATCAAAGCCACAAAAAAAATAAAATAAACTGGCACTCATGTGGTACGTACTCGTAGCTCCACTTCATGGCAGTTGGGGTGTCAGTGGTGCGGTCTGGGTCTGGGATCTGTCGTCTGTGGTCTCTGGTCTCTGGTCTGTGTGCCCTAGCCTGACCGACTGACACACTGTTTTGCAGCAGCAGCAGCTGTAGGAACTGGCAGAACCCGAGTTTCTTTTCGCCTTTGTTTTCCTTTTGCTCTAGACCAGAGTCTTAACGGTACGTGTGTGCTCTAGGCCTGGTCTCTAAGCACTTTTTAATGATGCCATGGCGTGCTATATTTAGCACCTACTTTAATGCCTGAATACTACACGAATTTCCACACACACTTCATCCTGTTTTTGTGTGTCTGTGCTAATGATGCATCTGCAACATTCGCAAAAACACACTGCAGAAAGAGTTCAATGACTGAAGATTCTGGGGCCCCCCTTCCCCCGAAAAAGAAGAAGTCGTTGACTCCACCAAAAAATTCCCCCCAGGAGAGTGAGAGAGAGAGAGAGAGAGAGAGAGAGAGAGGGAGGGAGAGTACTCACCATTTGTCCGCTTGGCTGCTGCGGGTGTGACGGGCAGGAGGACCAAAATCGTTCCAAGCAGCAGGCAGCAGGAGAAGAGTTTCAGCCAACGTTGATCATAGTGTGCCATATTCAGGCATCCACAAAATAAAAGTTGCCAAAAACCAAAAATGCAAGATATTTCCTGTTTTCTCCTGTGTGCGTGTGTGCGTGTGTGTGGCAGCTGCAACATGAAAAGATACAGAGAAAGAGAGAGAGAGAGTGCTATGCGTGAGTAATGTGGTGGCACGTCATGTTTGACGTCACACAATGCGAGGCCCCCCGAGAAATTCACAAATTTCCATATACAATATACTCGTTTATCTGCTCGTGCCATAGACCATAGACGGCACTTTCACTATCAACCAAGGGGAGTGGGGGATGGGATTCGGTGGTGTTTCGATTTTGCTTTGTGGCATACATTTGCATCTGCTTTTGGGTCGGGCGGGGCACAAAGAATTCAAAGAGTTTCCATTGCGTAACATTTTTGGGAAGAGTGGCGAGGCATTGACAGTGTTTCGGCTCGAGTTCGGGTTCAGAGAGGGTCACGAACTTATGGAATCCGCTAACATATGGTAAGGAAAGCTCCCCTACTGTATGGCGGGTGATTAATCTGCGCAGGCTTCGACGTTGACGCTGACGCCGCCGCTGCGCTTTCACTTTGGCCACAGAAACAACGGCAATCGGCAAAAGGCAGCCCGAAACATCGCCAACCAGTTAACATTTTTTTTTTTTTCGTTCAACATCATTTATTTTTATTTATTTTTTTGTTTTTTCCTTTTAAAATTCACTTTTTGCGCATGAGAGCAGGGGTTTTCCGCTCCATTGAAAATGTCTCAGATTTGGGATCGTTAGCTTCCATCTCCAGTCAATGGCTACACCTTTCCCACCTTTAATGACAGTATGAGTGGAGTATGAATTTTCCCTCATTAGGCCTGACACGTTATATAATGCGTTGGTCAGTCATCATTCGAAAAAAAGAGGCTACAAATTAGCCTCAAAAAGTGAGAAGCAGAAAGAGTTTGCCGCTTAAGTCTTTCGTTAATTTGTTTAAACTTTCCCGAGAGTCCTATGATTTTCTGCAGAGTTTTTTTCACTTTTAAAAAATTATGCATTTTCCTTACTTGAATGGAATATTTTTTCTCTGTTCATCTGTCTGTTTTCCATCAATTTAAACCTTAAAACCCTTATATAGTTTGTATTATCATTCCATTACCTTTATTGGACATATTACAATTTATTGTTTTTAATTCTAAACGATTGTACATTTCTAAAGATATTCCAATATTTTCACCCGAATTAAATCTAAAGGATGCATGCATAAGAGTATCTTGAGCTTCAACTACCAAAACACTTTTCTCTTTTGGGTGGTTTTAGGTGAAAATTGTTGTCTGCTGTTCGTTCGATGAATCATGGGATAAATTACCACTGGCCGCCTTTGCAATTTGGGAAAAAACATGAAAACTTGGCAAACACCTGGCCAATCCACAATCCACAATGAAATTTCAACACGGAACTGACGGGAAAAACCAAAAACTGGAGTTTATTTTTATTTTTCTTTTTTATTTTGGCTGGTTTGGCTGTTGCATGGGTTCTCTGGCCAAACGAGGCCAGTGTTTACCCGTGGAAACATACATATTTTCACTGCAGAGCCAACAGCAAAATGAAATGCAAAAGGAAAGCCCCGTTGCTGACTTGAACTTGGGCCAAAACTTAGGCGCGCCTCGAACCAGCCAGTTAATTTCCAAAAGATTTCACCGCAAATGCAAAAACCTCTGGCTAAAACCTAGCATTTGGACCGGCTTAAACAGGCACCAAAGCGCTTATTGTTTGTCATTGAGTCAAGTGTGGCTAATGGCCAACGGCTAATGGCTGGGGTGTGATGTGTTTATGTGGCGGGAGTTCGAAGGCGGGTCTCCGGGCCCTTGACGCGGAGTTGACCCTGCCTGACATGCTTGGCCTGGCCCACAGCAAGTAGAGTGTAAAGTTAAATGATTGGTGAAATAGGGTCAAATGTTAGCGAGAAGCAACAGATTGGGTGGGCATTCTGTGGCAATGGATTGGCTTATGGGTGCAGTGGGGAATGTTGTTTGGATTGTATAAGCCCATAATCCGATCAATTTCTCACTTGCGTTGAGTACTTGAACTATTTTCCCTTTTGGACTATGGAAAACGAGAGATTTCCGACTGCATTTCGAGTGTAAAAGCCTCCTAAAATCCGATCAATCTTTCCTCCAGAGAACCCTCTCATGCTGCTCCAATTTGTAGTCGAGTGGAGTGGAGCACTCTTGTACTTTTGGCCATTTTCCCTTTGCAAAACTCTTTTCCTTTCTTCTTTATTTGTTGTTGGCTTTTCTGCTACAGTTATTTTCAGTTGCGAAATGTGTTTTTTTGGTCTTATGGCTAGCGGTTTTCGGCCAGGTCTTGCGCAGTTAATGTCGTTTCTTCTTTAAGAGCCCGTTTTAAACACTGAGAGCGTGTCGAACTCTCAAGTGTGGGCCTAAAGCGTGAATTACTCATAGTGTACTCGCATCGGTATACGAGTAGTACTGGGGCCTGACATAATTTCGTAATGCGCAAAAATACTGTAACTATGTAGATATGTACCTATATTTGTACAGCTTTACTCATTCATTCCAGTTTTCGAGTGGCAGTTTTGAGAATACATATGTGATCCGATGTGATGCGATGCGATCTCTGGCAAATGCCAAGAGTTCACCTTGAGTATGAAATTAGCGCCATGGGTGTGTGGAAAAGTAAGGTGCGTAACAAAACTGTACGATGTAAAGAAAATGTTACTTCCCGAAATATGTCACCTTTTGGAAATGTGTTCATAATATAGCAAGCGGTTGCTTTTGATAAAAATATGAACCTTTTCTTCATCGGATAACAAAGTACTAATTGATTTTTGTGAGAAAATTGTAATTTTAATCTCTTCTTTGCTATACCTTTCTTTATGGGATATGGAAATCGAATTGTCGATTTAAATTTCGATGAAAACTGTTTCAAAATTGTTTCGTATATTTTTGATTGTGACGAAGGTACATTTTTAAATTTATATATATTTCTCAACTAATGTGCTATAAATTTGCAGATTTCTTCAACGGATAACGGAGTACCACTTAGTGTTGGATAGAATCACTTATTAAAAAAATGCATATTTTTGATTTAAAGAAAGCCAAAAATGTAGTATTTGAACACCAATTAAAGAGTATTTCAGGTCAAAGGTTTGTTCTGTTTGAGATACTTTATGCAGGACTTAAAATTCCTTGTCTGTAAACCTAAAAGTTTGGTTTTTTGGAGAGCGGAATGTATAGTTTTCCGGCATCCTATAGTTCTGATACGCAGCTTCCGACTGAGACTCTGAGTATGGTTAGTTCGTGTGTGTGGTGTGAGTGGGGTAGGCCCAACTGAATGATTCAATTGTGGCCTGTGGCTAAACAAATATTTGACTGCACCTTTGACACGTTTACGAGACAGCCATAAAGCTACGATTTCAGTTTCGGTTTCTATTAGCCAATTAGCTTCTCCTCTGCGATTCGAGTGTGGAACAAACCTGTTTAATCTAAAGCTAGAGATGAGATGTCTTCTCTGCGGCGGTTAATCCAATAAAAAGTGAAATTATTTGATTGGTTTCAGTTTCGGTTTCAATTTCTGTTTGGGTGCTGGGAGGGGGGTGCTCTGCGGTGTGCTTTAATCCAAGTGCACAGACGGGCTTGGGGGGCGGCTACGACACTGCTCTGCGGATATTTTCACAATTTCACTCACACCAATACAATACACTGGGATTTCGTTGAACAAACTTTGTGCCAAATTTGGTTTTCACTTTGAATTTCTACGACGACCACGAGCAGCGCCAGCAGCAGCACTTTGAAAACTCTCTCGGGGCGGACACTTTTCTCTTCACTATTCCACTCTTTCGTTTCGTTTCGTTTGGTTTGGTTTGGTTTGGTTTCTTTCACGGCAATTCAAATTCGCGTGCTACCTCGACGACAACCGTTAAGCATTTGAGCTTTTGCAAGACATCGCCGTGGCCTAGTAGCAAGCGGAGCTCAGGTTGGATCCAACATGTTCGTTTGGGTTGCGACGGAGCAAAGCTTAGCTTTTGGGCCACCACTCGATGGTTTGGATGCTCTAACAAGGGCCGAACTATGATGTGTATAATTGGATATAATTTAAATAAATATTGAAGGTAGGTAAATTAATGATGAAACTATATTGGTAAAGAGGACCTGCCCTAAGCTATAGATGGTGGCATTATGGTACGACTTTTGTTTCGATTATTATTTACTTTTACTGAAGTATTTGTTTATGACCGTGCTAAACTTTAATAAGATGCGATCATCGTGAGCGGGTCCTGGCTGCCAGGGTATACATATATACGTTTGGTATTAGCCAAACACTTATAAATCGAATGTTATGTTCACATCATAACCTTTGCAAATACCTAGATCTTAAACCCCAGAGCATGGGATGTATTTCTTTCAATGCATTACAGACTTCTAAAATAATTTACACAACTCTTTGCAAGGGTATTCCACCCAAAAAAGCACTTCAAACTCTACCGAAAATTTCAAATATTTTTTCTGACGCATTAACATTACTCGTATCATATGTACGTACCTCACCTTAATGTTGTTGTCGTTGCTTTCGGGTGGGACTTTTCGGACAGTTGCTCAGTCGTTGGGGAGTTTTGAAATGCGATTATGCTGCGTAGATGAATGGCTTTAAGTCTGTCCACTTATACATGCTCCAATTCCACTCCAGTGGCAGCTCCAGTGGGGTTCTGGCACAGCTTTTGGGGCATTCCACAGTTGATTCATAAAGTTCAGTTCATCAGTTAATATGCTGATTGTCATTGCTATGGATCGTAATAGTTCACTTAACCTAGTGCGTGATACGGGGTGGCCTTCGTCTGTCAGAATTAGCCTGAACATTGGGGTAAAACCATTTAAATTTACCCGCACCTGCCGACGATCGCTGCTGACTCAACCATGGGTGGTGCATATGCTCTGGCATTATTGATGTTTTTTTTACGTCAATGGATACCTACCAAGGGCGCATTATACGCTTGATGGATGTTTTGACGGAGATCGTTTCCAAAATATTTATATATGATTGCGGCTGCAGCGACTACTTCCGTCTCGCAGGGGATTTCGCACGCTTTTGACGGGCGGCTCGGCTTTCTTCTTTAATTTCATTAATAAAATCGTCATCATTAAATTAAGTGCGGCTGTGCCGGCTGGTAACATCGTGACACCCAAATTGCCAATGATGGTAGATGGTAGAGGCGTAGCAGACGAATAAAGAAAGAAAGGCAGAAAGAAAGCAGGGACAGGGAAGGGGCCACGGGCCACCCTAATCGCAGCATCCGCTTTCAAGCATGTATGATGGCTGTAAAAACACAAAAAACAGGGCACGGAATGAAAGCCCTCCCCCCCCAATTACTGGCTTACTGCACTTCAACTTCAACTGCAATCGAACCTCGACCTGATTCAAGAGCATACAATATCGCATTTACATTGTTTATCAGGCCATACAGCCGCGCCTCCGACTCCCCAAGACAGCGGCTACCGAACCACAGCGTTCGATGTCTGGGCGCGGACGGCGAAAGTGAAAGTTCTGTGCATGGATGGAAGCTCGAAAGAGCTCAATGTTGTGGAAAAAACAACAAGAACAGTGATAAGATAATACCCTAGCAGTAGTAGCATTTCGTTGCTTTATTTTATGTGTAATTATTATTTGATTATGATCATTTTCTGGGAAATTGTAGATAATGACTTTATTTATCATGATATTATATTTGAGTGTAAAATCGCGAGTGCATGCCTATTTACTGTGTAAATCATAATTTAATAATTCTTTTTTGCGTCGGTTAACATTGTGTTTTTGTTGTTGCTTTTCGTAAGTACGCTCTCACATTGAACTTAGCCCGCTCTCATCTTGTAGTCTGTGCTTTAGCATCACTCTCTCCCTATAACCCAAACATAAATAACTGTTCTTCTTCTCTCGCTCTCAATACTTTCCGTGTAGTAGCGCTCTCTCTCTCTCATTGCAGCTGCTGCAACCGCTCTCCTCTCTCCGCTCAGTTCTTACTAATTCCGCTTTAAGCGTTTGCCTGGCACACTGGTCTGATTTCTATTTGTTTTGAAATAAATTTTGTTTATTGTTTATTATGGAATCACCTATTATCTGTACAAAAAAAACCTGCAAACAGGTGGTCACCCCTGATCAGTCGAGTATCCCCTGCTACCTTTGCAGAAAAGCAATGCACGCAAAGTGCGCTGGGTACTCAGGCCTCGTGGGTGATGCAATTTCCAAGCATAATGGCTTGTTCTACTGTTGTGAGGCATGCCGGGGGGCTCACATAGAGATTGCCAGGTTTATGGGGCAGACGCGGAATGGCTTTAAGGAGCTGACTGTGGGCTTTAAAAAGCAGTACGATCGGCTCCTAGCCATGGAGTCTTTGTTTAGCAGTTTGCAACTGCTGAATGAGTCTCCTAGGCGGAAAAAGGTCACTCCGCGGGATCTGCAAGCCCCAACTGTCCCTCTGCCGCCCGTTGCCGAACAACCGACTCCGACCACTCCAATTGTGCAGCAGCCGATATCGTTTGCTATTCCAAGGGCAACGACAGCTGCTGGTGATGCAATTTCGGCAGCCGAATTTATCACTTCGGAGAACGTACAACCAGAAATTTCCGTAGCGTCCGTGTCCGTCGAGCCCGCCAGCATTACTAATATCCCGTCCACTTCGATCCCGCCAACAAACATACGACCCGGACCACCGGGTATTGCCATCACAGGTACAAGGTCTGTGGTGCCAAACCCAAGATTGGTGGTGATCACACCTACACCTAAACGACAAATATTTGTCTCACGGCTTGCCCCTTACACCACTATAGATGACGTTACTGCTTTTATTCAAAGCAATATACAAGCCGATGGTTTAAAGGTGGAGAAGTTTAACTTCTCTTATGCCAGGGATGTAGCTTCATTTAAAATAAGCGTCTCCCCAACTCATTTTGACACCATTTGCTCTGCCAAATTTTGGCCAGAGAACATGGTGGTGAAGGAGTTTAAGGCAAAGAAGAAGAGTAGGCCCCCAATAACTCTTAATACTAGTCAGGCCAGTGCTCCATCCTCATCTTCCCAGTCCACCCATCCAAAAAACTAACTTCCTTTCTCTTAATCACCTACCAGAATGTTAGAGGCTTGCGTAGTAAGCTCAGCACTCTGTTTCGGGATAGCGTCGCATTTGCATCCCATGTAATTGTGTTTACAGAGACCTGGTTAAAACCGGAAATTCTTAGTTCTGAAGTTTTGGCAGGTCGGTACACAATCTTTAGAAATGACCGTTCGTCTCGACGTGCAGGTGGGGTTCTGATTGCAGTGGACTCTAACTTCACGTCGGAACATTTTACAGTCCAGATTCAACAAGAACTGGAATTCCTGTGTATAAAACTGATTCTTCCCGCTTTTTCAGTCTTTATTACATGCTCGTATATTCCACCTTCTTCGGATATCGCAATTTATGAGCAGCACTTGTCCGCCTTAAGCGCTGTTTCTTCCTCGCTATCGGATAAAGATCATATGATAGTTCTTGGGGATTTCAATTTACCAGGAACTGTTTGGTCTTCGGTAAACGAGTCTAATAACCTAGTCCCCATGTCACGACATGACTTTATAGACGGCTTACTCGACTTATCCCTGTCTCAAGTCAACCATGTGAAAAATTCCCTGGGTCGATTGCTTGATCTGTGCTTTGTAACGGATCCGACCATTGCGTTGTTAACCCGAGTCCCTCCGCTCACTATACCTGAAGACGCCTACCATCCTACACTTGAAGTGTCGCTCGATATAGGACCAACCGCATTGGATCGGTCGGGTAGGCTACCTCAATGTGTCCGCTGCTTTCGTAAAGCCGAGTTTGCGAAGCTTAATAACCTCATTAGGGATTTTGATTGGTCCGCTTTGTATTTGTGCACTGATGTTACAATATGCACAAACATTTTCTATGATGCACTTGACTCACTTTTTGAGTCTTGTGTCCCACTTTCCTGTCCTATTAGATCTGGGAAGCCCCCTTGGTTTACCAAAGAGTTATCCAGTCTAAAAAACTTAAAATCAAGACTTTACAAAAAATTTCAAGAAGTTGGCTCTCCTGCTTCTCTCTCTCGCTATGTAATGGCTCGGTCAAACTTTTCAGTTCTTAATTCCCAGTGTTATAAGAACTACCTATCTAGATGCAGGATACGTTTTTCTCAGGACCCTAAGCAGTTTTACAGCTTCGTAAACAGTAAGCGTAAAACGTCCGCTCACCCATCCTCGCTATCATTTCTTAATACGTCGGCAAACACTGATCAGGCAATTGCCGATCTTTTTGCCCAATACTTCCAAACAACCTATTCTCAGGAATGCTACTCCGGGCAGCCGTACCCATACGGTTTACCCAGGTCGAACGGCATCTTCAGTCCCTTGCTAAATGAAAGCTCTCTGCTTCTTGACCTCCGGAAAGTTAAGCCGGTGTTTTCACCGGGTCCGGACGGAGTTCCCGGCTGCGTACTTAGATACTGCGCCGAGTCTCTGTGTGGACCGTTGCTTAAACTATTCAGCCTGTCCATTAACTCTTCATGCTTCCCCTCCATATGGAAGGAGTCGTTCATTATTCCTCTCCATAAGAAAGGTAGTAAGTCTGACGCGAAGAACTACAGAGGTATATCAAAGTTATCCGCAATTCCTAAAGTGTTTGAGAAAATTTTAACTCCGCACCTGCAGCATCTTTGCAGATCACTTATATCTCCAGCCCAGCATGGATTTATAAGGCGGAGATCAACAACCACGAATTTATTGGAGTTCACCTCCTTTATCATTAAAGGCTTCCAAGGTAATCTACAGACGGATGTCATTTACACAGATTTCAGTAAAGCATTCGACTCTGTAAACCACACTCTCCTAGCACAAAAACTTGACCTTTTAGGGTTTCCACCCAATCTCTTGAGATGGATTTCTAGCTACCTTTGTTCCAGGTCCCAAAGAGTCCTCTTCAAAAACTCCCTATCTTCACCAGTTATGGTTACTTCGGGCGTACCACAGGGCAGCCATCTAGGCCCCCTACTCTTTACACTCTTTATAAATGACCTGCCTTCGGTATTAACATACTCTCGAGTACTTATGTATGCGGATGATGTTAAGCTGTGTGTCCAGTTCAAGGACAGCTTATCTCACTCCAGGTTGCAATCCGATCTTAATACCTTTCAGTCATGGTGTTGTGCAAATTTGTTATACCTTAATGCTTCGAAATGTAAAGTAATGACATTTCATCGCTCCAGCGCCTTTCTGGCTCCTTACACACTAGGCGGGGGTTCTCTCGAGAGAATTACCCTAGTTGATGATCTTGGTGTTCTTCTAGATCCCAAGTTAAAGTTTTCTGAACACATTTCTACCATGGTAAATAAGGCCATGGGCGTGCTTGGGTTTATAAAGAGGTGGTCAAAGGAATTTGACGACCCCTATATAACAAAGACTCTCTATATTTCGCTTGTTCGTCCGATTTTAGAATACGGTTCTTGTGTATGGTGCCCTCAGTACAAAGTACACCAGGACCGTATAGAATCAGTCCAGAAAAACTTTTTAATTTTCGCTCTACGCGGCCTCAACTGGGATGCAAGTGTGAGACTGCCGTCTTACTCTAGTAGATCGCTTTTAATAAACCTTCCATCTTTAGTTAACCGTAGAACAATGCTTGGTGTGATTTTTGTGCACAACTTGATCAAGGGTGACGTAGATAGCCCTGACTTGTTGAGCCGCATAAACTTCACGATTCCTATTAGAATTACTAGAAATTATATACCTTTGTTCCTTCCGATTTGTAGATCGAATTATTCCTTGCATGAACCTTTTAGAGTTTTATGCTCGGATTATAATTCCCTCTACCATATTATATCGGCAACTAATTCCCTTCCTCTTCTCAAATTACTAATACTCACATACCTTTCTCGTAGTTAGTAATTGTAGTTGTGGTGTACGATAGTTTTAATGCATGATTAATCTCCTTTAGTAAGATTAGTTCTAATTTTCCTCGAATACTAGTCTAACATCTATCTTTCCTGCATGATCGCGATCGGTTCGGTTAACGAGTCGCGTGTTTTGCGACAGCGCCCCTCGGTCGGTTGGGTGGGAGGAGGGCTGCGTTTTGGCCTGGGATTCGCGCGTAACAGCATTCGGCTGGTGTCCCATGGGCCACTTGATGGTGCAGTCATTGCACGTCAACGTCCAACGTCCATAAAAAAAAAATCGTCCAGGCTATAAATAGCACAGCCTTTTCTTTACGAACCATAGGGGCTGGCCTGGAAAATATTTGTGGTACAAAAGACACCAAAAATAACTTAGTAAACGAAATCATATGAAAATTATATGTCATTATTATTAGACCATTAAAAATTGCGGTAGTATTTATAACGATCCTTTTTATCATCGTGTTAAATAAATCTTCAAAATTATGGATGAGCCCTGTCTGTTCTTCATTATCGAAAGAACAAGAAATGAATTTCAAAGCAGCATAATCCGTAGAAGAGAAATGCCGATCAAGAATATATCCACTTTATGAGTTTTAAAGTAAATTCTTTTTCCTCCTAAATACCCTTAAATACCTTTCTGCCCCAGAAATATTTGCCTGTTATTATAATAATGAAATGAATAAAATTAAATTAAAATTAAAACTAATTGCATTGCATTTAGTACATTTGGAATGTGTCATTTTTATTGGTACATATGATTCTTTATCTAGATATAATATTCTGTTGCTGTTGCCCCCAAAAAACGAGTCTTGATTTGGGATTGGATTCTCCTGGTGTTTATTTCATCTTGGGATTGAATTTCCGTTTTGTGGCAAGTGTTTATATATTTATATATAGTATTATAAGTGTCTAAACGCATTTTACAATTGAAATTAAATTTCGTAAGTGGACATTTGATAATAATAATAGAAAAGAAGAGTAATCGATTTACAAATATATCTGTTGTTGTTTTGGCCTAACCCGAAGCGATCTCAGTGGGAGATTGAGTTCAAAGTTTGTTTATGTGTGTGTGTGTGTGTGGTTCTATATGCGATAGTTAAGGTTCTGTTTGTTTGATTCTAACGATTGCGGCGGCTCCTCATTCTGGCTGTTAATACAGAGCGTGCGTCTAGTAAATTGGTGTTTTGTATCTGAACTATCAAGTTAATAAAACTCTCTGACTGAGTGAGTGTGTGTGTGTGTGGCTACTTTAGTGGAAACCTTACGATTAGTTTGTGATTTGAGTTTTGGATTTCAATTGTTTTATTTTGATTTTTATCTATATTGTGTGTAAAATATATTTTGTTTTTGTTTGATTTGTTTGTCTTTAGGGGTCGCGTTCTCCTTCCTACCAAGAGTTATATGTATATGTATAACTACTATCTATATAGCGGGTATTAATTTACGTATGTGTTTTTTTAGTTGTATGTACAAACTACATTTTGCATTGTTATTTCTGTTCTCCTCTCTCTCTTTCTGTGTCGTTTTTTGTTCCACTCATGTCTTGCGCTGTAAATATTTGCACGGATATGAAAACAAACTAAAAACAAAACAAAACAATAAAAAAATACAATATTCCTATATATTGAACACAGTATTGCATATATATCTCGGTTAAGTTCTTAACTCCTTGTATAATCGGATCTGTTTCTTTTATGTGGATTTTGTTCATCACTTTTTGTTTGTTTTTGTGTTTGAAGAAATCAAATAAATGTCTTTTGCTTTTGTTTTTTCTTCGTTTTGCTGATTAGCAGCCTTTTGCTTTTGCTTCCGGTGCTGTGGCGCACATAAATTTGCATAAATAAATTCTAACAACACGCTTAAGCTATTGTGATTAGGGTAAAAAAATACATACAATAATAATGTTAATCTTGCGGATGCTCATGCTGCTGCTGCTGATCTCTCATATATGCGGTATAAATAATAAATTAAGCATTTATAACTATTGCAACGCTACTCGACCTATCAACTATATCATCAAATTGTATATATATATAACCGTGTATAAATATGTCCTTTTTGCTAAAAAAATTACTATTATTTCTGTTTGTTTTTTTCTGTTACTCGCGTTGCGTTTCCTTCTTTCTTTTTTGTTGCTTTTGTTGTTATTCGTCTAAACGTTTATAAAGTAATAATAACTGCAGGATTATCAACTTGCTCTAGCTGGCATGGCCCTGCGCCCTTCGCGTGTTTAGTACTCGTAGAAGAAGATCAAATGTCGGGGCAAATATGCGCTAAATACCTATTATCGCTAGTTTTACATATTATCAAAATTATTATCTGAATCTGTATCAATATTATTATTATATTATTAGAATTAGAATTATATAGGTATGTATTAGCGTTATTGTTACATTATGTACAACTCTCCGGATGCTGGCTCTGCTTGCGTTTCGATTTTGGCTCCTTGGGATGCTGCTCCATCGACGGACGACGCGGACCGAGCGTGACTAAGGCGCTGGCCACGGCCAGGCCATTCGATTGACCCGTCGGCGCTTGCGATTGGCCACCTAACAAGAATAATAAGAAATAGATTAGAAATTGATTCAGCTTCAAAGAATTCAAATTAAATCAAACCCGTGGGCAGCCGGACTAGAAGCGAGAGCACAGCCGCTCGATTGCCGCTACAAGGCTCCAAAGCAATGGGACTGGGACATTCCTAAAAATATCGAATTATGGTTAATAAAAGCGAGTTTTGGCAGCTCGTTTCGCCCACCTTTTTGCGTTTCTTGGACATGTGGCCAATGCCCTCCAGCGTTAGACTCAGATCAATACTTTCGCGGTTTTCAATGTCGACGAGCACCTGGAAAAGAAATCAAAGTATCAGTCAAGAGTGCGTGTCCATTGGGCCATTCAAAAGTTGATTGATTTACCTGTGAAAACGGTCGACTGGCCATCTGTTCCATTTCGACGAACAGACGCTGCCGTCGCCGGAACATGTCATACTTTTGCTTAATCTTCCACAGCACGGCGGCCATGAGGAGCAGCAGCAGGAAGCAGGAGGAGAACGTAATGAAGAACTGCTGCAGATTGAGCTTGGGATACTGGGAGAATGCAATCTGAATCCAGATGGGGGGCTGGAAGTCATGCACAAACACATAGAATGTCGTCAGCGAGCTATTGTCATCCGGCGAGTGACCGAATTGATATTCGGTCTTTGGGAACCGGTGGCGGAACGTCGAGCAGTTGACGCCCACCAAAATGAGCATGTCTGGCGAACCGGCTCGCTTCACCGAAATGTCCATTTTGGCCGGCACACTGCAGGTAATCGTAAAGTCCGCGTCGATCTCCGGCTTGCCGGGCGAATTGCGAAAGTTGATTTGGGTGAAGTGACGGTCCTCCTTCTTCGACAGATTGAACGTGAACTGGTAGTCAATGGTGAGCTCGTAGTAGCACGAGCCCTTGAGCGGATCGCCATGGTAATGATTCTGGGAGTCACACTTCTCGCAATGATCGCCGACAATGCCTTTGGTGGTGCAGTAGCACTTGCCAGTATCCGGATGACAATAGACGCCCTGACCGTTGCACTCGCAGCGCTGGCACTTCCCCCCGTTGATGGGACTGCCCCAGTATCCCGTCCGGCACTTTTCGCAATGCACGCCCGTCGTCAGATTGTTGCACGGCTGTTCGCAGTGCTGCTGATCGTTGCACACCGAATGGCCGTTGCAATTGCATCGCGGACACGACGTGAAGAACCAGTGCTTCAGGGCGCACTCTGTCTCGTCGTAGGGCGCCAGGGCACCGCCCACCACACAGCGGCCGAGGCCCGTGTTGGAGCCGTTGTCGCACCAGCCGCAGGCGGGATCATCGAGACACTGCTGGCAGCTGTTGTAGTAGCCGCACTGGGCACTCGACAGGGCCGTGGTGGTGCCGATGCTCAGGGCCGTCACCGGGGAAGAGCGGCACTTGGCAGTGAAGGTGGTCCACTCCCGACACTGACCGTAGGGGAAGCTGGCCGTGTAGGCATTGCGATCCACGCACCGCTGCTCGTTCTGGCACCAAATGCACTCATCCTCCGTGCAGTTCTGGCAGTTGGTGAGCGTCGCACACGCCGGCGGACAGACGACATCGTCCTGCGTGCGATTGGACATTAAACTCCCAGCTGTGGAGGACGAACCATGGCTGCGGCAGCGATTCTGCTCTGTATCCCACTTGCAGGCCGCGTTCGAGGAGCAGGCACGACAATTGTGCAGCTGCTCGCAGATGGACTGCATGAGAAAATCCTCCGTCACGGGACAGGAAGCCAGTCGCTTGGCATTCAGCAACGGACCCACTGTCGATGCCGGCACCTGCGGCACGGTCGTCGACAACTCGAGGAAGACGGACGCCACTGAGGTGGTCTCGCGACAGCGCTCCTTGCTGCACAACCCATTGCCGCAGTAGGTGCAATCGAAGGCGGTCGAGACGCACGATTG